>KN470632.1:0-20222 GCA_000787095.1 Periophthalmodon schlosseri | reverse complement strand
CCCGGTCCCCCCTCCGCGCCGTTACGATGGATACCCGCGGGGTCCGAACCTGGCTGTTCCTGGCGCTACTCTGGCGCGACAGATCCGACGCATCGCAGTTCCCGACGCAGCTTATGTAAGTAGCCTATCCACGTTGTTGGTAATCCGTTGTTTATTTGTATTCCGTGCGTAACTTGGGTGGGTGCGTAGTGGTGGTGGTGGTGGTTGTGGTGGCGGCGTCGGCGGCGGGGTGGTTCGTTCATTCATGCACCGCTGGTCAGACCCGGGAGAGAGCGGGGAGAGCGCTGGGTGATTGACGATGAGGGGTGGTCGGTTCAGGTGCTCGCCGCCTCGGGGTGATTCCGTGTCGGCTTATGTCATGAGCGGCGCGCGGAGGGTGAACACATGGCGCACCTTTTTATGGAGATAACAAATCACTGCGTTTAAGTCCGTGCGTAAAAAAAAAAACAACCCAAAAAAAACTTATGGTAACGTGACAGTCCAATACGCGTCACGAGCGGATTAGCTTATTAATAATTACTTGTGTTTTAATTGGCTCATTTATAAAGACAGTTTCGTGTCGAATCCTCGTTTGAACCACGCAGAGTTAGCGTAGATTTTTAGACCATTAAAGCAGTCCACTGGTTTTCTGAGCGCCGAAGAGCTGGGTGGATGCCAATTAGGCGAACTCATTCATAAACGTATGGCTATTCAAAAAAAAAAGAAAAAAAAAAAAGAAAAAAAACACATCTCATTATCGCTATACAGTTAGATTACTCATAGCCTAATTAATACTGGGAATACTTTCACATTTTGCAATAGATCAAAACAACTGATAAGTGAATGGTTATAGCATTATATGACATAAGGTTTCTGAGTCAGTTACACTACTGTTTCCTGATTTTTACAACTACTAAGTGAGACAATTGCACTTTTACACTGCACTTTTTGAGTACTCTGTGCTGTTGGGTTGTCATAAGTACCGAAAATCAGATACTAACTGATGCTAAAACTAGTATCGAAACTAGATACTCGACTGAGCAGGTGTCCATATTGAAATAGGCACATTCACGGGACTGAAATGAACCTTTCCTGAATAGCTTTAGATTGATCTTGAGCTGTATCAGAACAAGTATAAGACACATAGCCCATGGAACCTACCTGGACGACTGAGGGATTAGACCAAATAGTAAAAAGTACTATGAAATAACAAATAATACATACAAAATTAAATAAATAAAGTGTTTTTTCATGATCACCGTGGTACTGGAATAGGTACAGAGTATTAAGTCTATTCCTTAGCATCGAAATCGAGTTTGAAATTTTAGTGTCGTGACAACACTGTGGCGAGTTAGCCGTACCGTAGCCACAGCTGCCCTGGGGTAGACTGACAAAAGCGAGACTGCGCCGTCGACCCTTCTCACCATCATGAATCACTCACACACCGCATTCATACCGGTGTGGGAGAAGTGTCTTGCCTATGGACACAACAGCAAAATAGGTTGCCTGTGTGGGTGATCCACAAATGTTAAACCTTTATTTTTGTTTGTTATGGACTGGCTTCACAAACGTGTCATATTAATCTTTTAGCATAAAAGCCCCGGAACAGATTTTTTTTCCCATGGAGGGTATTTGAGCAAAATATGTCTCTTCCCAGTACAGATATATTGTACAAGAAGCTCTTTATAGCATCTAATTATAAAGCGTTTTACTCTCTAGTAATCAGGAAGTGCAAGTTAGCATGCTGATTGTTTTTAGCTTTACCGTCACGGCAAAACTTCGCACTGGTCTCTGAGAATTCTGAAAAACACTTATAAACTCATCGTGGTGAATAATTAGGCTGCTCTGAATGCATAAGGTAAGTGAGGAATAACTTTGGACCACTGCAAACCGTTTAAAATGAACTAGTTCTGTTTTTCACGTTTTTAAAATAGGTACAGTTCCTTTCAACTCCTTTCTCCTGACAACAATCATGTCTTTTGGGTTGAATAATGGCACCACTTCCTTAAGCTATTGAACAAAAGAAAATCTCTTGGTTATTTGCGGTGACAGAGAAGACATTGAACTTTGGGCCAGTTTTTGTTTCATGTTGATAGGCTCAGTAATTACAGAGATATTAACCATAAACCAGGTCAACACATCTGCAATCTGACAGTTAAACAGCAAATTCCACCACAGAATTCTCAGTTCTCAGTTTAAACTAGAGGGATTCTAAAATGTTGTGATGTCACGTTAAGGCAGGCGATTGGCTGAGAGGCAAAGGTAGGAGGCCGTGATTGGCTGAGGGGTGACACGAGGGAATTGTCTACCTTCTGGATTTTCAAACAGTGCACTAGGGAACACGAGTGTGCAATGAGGGACTGCCAGGTGTGCCTTGAAAAAATATCCAATTTTACTGACTGAGTTAACTGATTCACACAGTATGTTTAAAGTAAGAATCTGCCATTTTGGAGAGTCATTAGCATGAACGCGGAAAGATGCTAAAACGTCCACTGTTCAAACCAAAATCAAAACCAAAATTCATACCAAAATCTAAAGAGCCAGACACAGATAGCACGAATATTAAAGGCGCTGTACCAGATTTTACTGCATTAAAAATGTGAAAAACAGAACTAGTTCATTTTGAACAGTTTACAGTCCTTAGCCCTTACAGTTATTCCTTGCTTTTCCTAACTCATTCCGAGCATCATCTTCTTCTTGCTAGCACAATTATTCACCACAAACAGTTTATGGCCGCTTTTCACAATTTTTAGAGACCAGAGTGATTTTTGCATTCACAGTAATGCTAATGACAACTAGCATGCTAACAGCGCGCCAGCCTTACTTCCTGGTTCGTGGCCGGTAAAAATAGGTGGCACGATGGCTAACACTCTCGCCTCACAGCCATGTTCTGAGCTCGATTCTGCGGCACCCGGATCTTTCTGTGCGGAGTTTGCATGTTCTTGCTGTGTCTGGGTGGGTTTCCTTTCGGCACTTCGGTTTCCCCCATCAACCCAAAACATGGACCATAGGTCAAATCCTTCACCTAAGGTAGTCCTGACCAAGCCTAGCGAGCGCTATTGAAGGATGGGTCAAATGCAGACGACAAATTTAACCTTAAATGCTTCATAATTAGATAGCAGACAGTACACAGTGGTCTCATTTGGACCCCAAGAGCTGCATTTGCATTTATCTTTTGGTGGCTGGTCTGCCATTACACCGAGCCAACAAAAAAATTTACCACAACTCAAAAAGGTTGAAAAACATTGGTTTTCTACCTGGTTGAGCTCAACGGTGACCACCCACCCTGTAGTTCCAAAACAAAATTTCTCATTAATTTTCCCCAGAGACACTACAAAAAAAAAAAAAAAAAAAAAAAAAAAAAAGAGCTGCTTGAGTCACCTGATTTGTGTTATGTATAGAACTATTTCACTATGAGAAAAAAAAAAAAAAAAAAGATATCAAAAGTTTGAAAGCTTGCTCAGGGCTAATCAGCTATGTGGTAACTAATGACCACAAAATCTGTCTCTGAAACGATATACACCGCCAAGTTATTAAAACATCTTCTTGAATCTTGAATTTTAAATTCGCTTTTTGGCTTAAAACGGTCGCGTTACGGACATTAGTTACGTAGCTGGTTAGCCTCCGCGGTCACTGTCGAGCTCCACTGTAGATTTCCTGACTATGTCCCCACCTGCTCTTAAATGTCCGCTGATTTTCGCTCTACAGTAGAATGTTTTGATACTAGCTTCCCTCTCCTCAGCCGTCTTCTCTGTGTAGCGCCGCGCAATTAGCCCACGGAGTCCAACCCGCACGCCCACCAATGCCGCGCGCTCACTCTAGGCCGGCTCATTAGCATGTTGTGTTCCGCGCTTCTTGCTAGCGCATCTGTCTTTGGCACTTCCTTTGCTGTATGCTAGCTGGCTCGCGGGTTCGATTGTGTTGTGGTGGTACTCTGCTCTTTCTGCTGTCTGAGGGAACAATGTAGGCCGCTGTCTGACGCAGTTGTGTGTGTGTGTGTGTGTGTGTGTGCATATGTGTGTGCATGTGAGGTTTTAATTACCTGCTCTGTTCCAGGGCTCGCTAATAACAGCAGAGCTAACCGGGCGAAGGAACTGTTTTTGCTTTATCAGCGCGACAATTGTTTAGGTAGAATTAATGGAGCACAATTAGGGGATTATTTGGGTTTTTTAAACTAATGTTGATGCTCACGTAAAGGAACAGTATGTAACCTGGGCGCTTACTGTTTAAAATAAGGAACTACAATCACAACTGAACCTGGGTTGCCAGTGTCTGAACCTGCACATACAAGTTTTTCTCATTCTCAGCATATGGACAGGCCATTAATGATCGGCTGCAGGCGCCGGAGTTTTGGTAGTGAGAATTCAGATCAGAGAGAGCGCTTTTAGGTTTAAACCAACTGGATTTCAGCACTGAAACTGGCAACCCATGCGAGGCTCATGCTGTTTTCTGATTGGATCATTGTCTTGAGATCCAAAACACAAAATTCTAACATAAACAACTTGACCATCATGTCCAGTGTTTTTGTAATTAATAATAAATCAGCATTACAGTTGTTATCAGTCATGAAAATCTTACATACAGTCCCTGTAAATGATTAAACCCTATACCTCCTTTGTTTCTCTCACCTTTCCCCCCCTTACCCATCCCTCCCCACTCGTATTGCGTCTCTGGGTTAAGTCAACAGTGCAGGAGACTGTTCAAAGCATTTGTGATTCTGCGAGCACACGGACCACATCTCCTGAGACGTACTGGTGTAGACGGGCCGCTCCTGGCGTATATATATATCTCCACTGAGCCTTATGGTGACAAATGCACGAAGAGCAGTCCGCAGCATCTCCACGTGCACAGACACCACGAGAACTCCGCGCATGTAACGCAGAGGCAGTGTGTACCTGCAGGCCAGATTGATTTGGAACAGCATGATGTGTACGTGTTATTGGGTTTAATTGGTTGCTTGGTGAGTTATGCAGTGTGCTAACAAGTGGAGTGAGGCTGTGCAATATAAGGAAAATATGAGGTGAAACGTAATATTTAAAAACATTAATGGAGTGCGATGAATAGATGTCTAAGACAACTTTTAATAGAAACGGGTCCTTCACTTTCGATGTTTACCCCTTTACCCCACGCTGCATGCAGTGTAGCTCCGGTCCGTGAGTATCCCGTATAATTAAAAATAGCAAGAGGAGCTCAGGCCGCACGTCGTGGTCCTCATGTGAGTTTCGCACCACAAAAAAAACGATCCAACACTGGAGTCGCAGCTCGACCAGGTACAGTCTGAGCGAGTCATTACAGTACATCACAAAAGTGTCTACGCAGAGCTGCTGTATCATACACGTATCACCGTAAAATAGATACAGAGCAGTGGGCGCGTACGAAGGGTCATTTTCAGAGAGTTGGCTTCTCAAATTCAGGACAATAAAGACTACTCAAACATGCATGAATCACAACTACAACTGAGTGAGTTAATGATGAGGGGCAACCGTTATAACATGGTTAAAAGCTCATAATATATGCATAGCATGTCTCCTTTGAAGCAACAGTACGTAACTTTCTGAACGTGGCACATCACCTGCCTGACTCCATTGAAATAGAAAGTTAGTATAGAAAGTTAAATAGAAACATTTTCCATGGAGATAGATACATTTTATGTCACACTATGGCAAAGGAACAATAAGAGTCAGATTTGTGAAAATGCAAGCCCGCTCTCTGTGAGGACTTGTGCTTTTTCTCTGGTTTCAGCGCAATAAACACAACCAAAATGAAAAAAAACCAAAAAAAAACCCCACATGCTTTTATTGTATTATATTTTTTGGTTAAAAGGGGCTTTAAGAGGTGACACAACCTTGTGTTGCACCTACCTCAGGTGTTTCTAGTACAAAAACAAGTATGAGTGTCGCCAACACAGAAGCGTGAAATCTCAGGTCTCATCGCCTCAGCCAAACGACAAGCTTCAAAGACTATACTTCAGAATACAACGTTTCGACAACCATGGGATCATGGGTATTTTACATAATGCTGTCCTCTGGATTTGACCCGTCCTCCAGTGCTCCTGGGGCTCCTAAAGACCTATCTCCAGATCATGCGCTAGCTCGAATCTTGATCAAAGTACCAACCGTGCACCATTCATTGTTATGCTAACCTAATAATACTAGTAACAGTGTTTACTCCTAAAATATATAACAATTATTAACGCTATTTGCCAATTGTCTACCCCGAAAAGTCTGCATTGATTCTTTTGGGGGTATAAATTACAGTTACACTATATCTACCTTTTAGAATTTCTTCACGCAGTCTTCTCCCAAAATTCCCCCAAAGTAATCAGAGTGTGATTATAGAGATTTATGGCCTCATTCTCTCTAACTCATCTTGTAATATACTGTGGGCCGATGCTGTACACTGAGACCGAGTTATCTTTAGATCTAGTTTGAAATTATATGCGTATTTCGGCAGGTCATATCCATGCAATAACGCTTTAGTAATCAACTCTATTAAATTGACTTTTCGACCCTGTTTCATAATGTTTGCACGTCAAAAACAGCTGATCATTCCTGTGTATAAACAAACACACTTTAAGAGAGGTTAAAACGTGCCAATTTAGATTTTATTTATTAAGTTAATATTAGTTATGTTGAGGTGATGTTGGTCGTTCACATAGCAGAGCCCTATCCCTAGAACCGGATCATGGAAAGACTACTTGGCTGGAGTTCCTGCTGGTCCTCCAATGACTGCGCAGGGGTGGGACTAGCACCGTCCCCCACTAGTCGGTCCCAGGTCCCATGCGTTCCAGACCCTTTTGGAAGGAAGGTAGTACCTCTAACAGTCCGCACCGTATTGCACCTTACCAACCCTATGGAAACAAAGCTGTTTGGTCCTCTTCGTGTCCTGGTTTAGTCCTGGTCTAGTCCAGGTTTAGTTCCAGGATTAGTCTGAATTACTGATCCTACATGAACGCATTCTTGTATTACACAGAGTTGACTCTTGTGTGTTTTAAGTCATGTTAGAATGTTGTTACAATCATCAAAAACATACCCAGAGCTGTGTTTTGTTTCATTCACACATGTCTACATCTCCAAAGCTCAAATGCTTTGCTCCACCTTGTGATGTTGTCAAATGGTAGTTTTCAAGTTAGCAGCTACCTTTTACCTTTTGTCCAGTAGAGATGGGCAATTTCAGGACCGCAAATTATCCAAAAGATTCTAGTGAAGGTGTGTGGAGTTTAAACACAATGGTGTACTTCCTGTATCACCACATGACATCGCAAGGTAGAACGGGGTGTTTTCCATTTGAGAGAAGAACCCAGCCTAAATATACAGGGTTTATGTGTTAAACATGTGTAAATGAAATAAAACACAACTCCAGGTATGTTTTTGATGAGGAAACGACATTATAACTGAAATAAGAAAATAGTGTAATATGGGCCCTTTAAACTTGATATATTATGCATTCTTGTGGCTTTAATTCCCTTTTAAACATGCTTCTGGTCACCATATCATTAGTATTTCGTGTTTTCTCGTTTAAAATATTGTCTGCATTTGGAAAATATACTTTATAAACTACACCTCTGTTTCCAACAAGGTATTTAGCTGCTGGCGCTCCCTTTGCTGTCAACAGTGAGATAGAACAATAAAAAATGTATAAATTAAGCCAGTAGGCATCATGATTGGAATGCTAAAAGAGTCTGGATATGGTTTATGTCAGGACTGTCCAAACTTTTTTTCATCAAGAGCCACATATCAAAATGCAGACGAAGTGGAGGGTCGAGTCATAGACTGGTAGTCAATACAGTGAATAATTCAAATGTGCATTTATAACAGGTTAGAATGAGCCACCAGACCTTTATTCATGCTTAGATCCTCAATACGACACACTAAATATTTCATATTGGCTTTATCAAGATTTTCAGACATTCGCAGTAAAAAGTTATGCTTAAGGTAATATGGGCCAATTCACCTGGAAGCCTGAGGGCCAAGAAAAATTGGTCTCAGGCCCGAATTCGGCCCCCGGATCATTATATAGACGTGTCTGGTTTATGGACTTGGCAGAAGAAGTCTGTATTTTTACCGGTGACGCAATAATCCAGGGAAAATTGAACAACAGTATAACATAGTCAAAAGCATAACATTTGCCCTTTAACAGTAATAACTGCGTTAGAGGTTCAAAGTTATGTGTTTTAATGCAACAAGCTGGCATAAGATTTATTTTTGCTTTATTATTGTCTTGGCAACAGTAAGTAGTCTTCACGTATCTTGGCATTTTCAAACGCCTGTCCGTCTCATCGCGTGTCACAGATTAGACTGACCCTGTCCACTGGTGATGAGACATTCACATTGATTAACTATGACACACGAAACGCACACTTCACCTTCTGCCATTTACAGCCCACCAGCTCCACACCACCTGGCAACCACCATGAATCAATGGTAAACATGTTTGTGTAGAGAAATATCTCGGTCCAATTAAGGACACTGCACTTGATTTTTACTGTCTTTTAAAACGTGAAAAACAGAACTAGTTTGCAGCGATCCAAAATGTTTCCTCACTTACCTTATGCATTCTGAGCATCCTAAGTATTCGCCACAATGGCTTTATAAGCTCTTTTCACAACCTTCAGAGGCCAGACCGGAGTTTTGTCGTCACGGTAATGCAACAACTAGCAAGCTAACAGCACAACAACATTGCTCCCTAGTTTGCGGAGGATAAAAATGTAGACGTAGTCGTTTATGTTATGCTCCGAGACCAACTGTTTCAAGTGCCCAGAATGCAACTGTGTTCTGTATTACCCCAGACTCAGACTGAGCGCGGTGCAGCTCTGGTCCGGTGTCTGCAAGTATCCTGTATAGTAAAAAACAACAAAAAACAGAAGTGCCGCGATGCTCCGAATTAAATCTGTTGGATTCTATTTTTGCCGGACGCCAGAGCTCACCGCAAGACTTTTCCTTTAATAAATGAATAATTATTGCATAAACAATTTACAATTTACAATTTATGCTCCGAATGAAATCTGTTGGATTCTATTTTTGCCGGACGCCAGAGCTCACCGCAAGACTTTTCTTTTAATAAATGAATAATTATCGCATCAACAATTAGCCTCGCGCGCAGCTTTCAAAGGTGATAACACAACAGCAGAGCACTGCTCCTCGTGTGAGTGTCACACCACAACAAAACCACTCTTACACTGGAGTCGCAGCTGGACCGGGCACAGTCTGAGCGAGGCGTTAGCTATGACTTAACCCTTTTGCATCGGATGCTATCGTCGCCGATAGATTCCCGGTTGCGGACTTTCCATTACGTAACTCCGCAACCAATTGTGCTGTCATGTAAATTCAAACTGCATCTCAAAGCAGAGGCATAGGGCTCTTTAAATATGTTACGGTCATTATGGTAATGCGCTTACGTTGTCCATCCGACGCAAAAGGGTGAAGAAAATGCTATGTAAATTGAAAAGATTATATTTTACAGTCTCAATTTATCTTGACAAAAACACATTAAAATCAGGCACACGCCATTTAAGATTTACTATCGAGATACATAACCTGTGTACAGCGCGCCACGGCCGTAAAAAACGCATCCCATAATAGTAACACATCCAATTATGTCATGTGATGAAGTTGAACAAATTCATTCATGATTTGACCTTTCAGATCAGGATTTAATCAGCAGCTCGGGTCTAAGGATGTCCTTAAAAGTCATAAATCACATGGACCGTATGCACCGGAAAATGCATGGGACTGTTGCTGTGGATACAGATGTAATCAGGAAATAAGAATGGTGTTTGATTTACTGTTTTAATATTCTGTGTGTGTTCAGTTGGACATTAAAGTGGTAGTTTTATTGTGGGGTGATTCATGATAAGTATTGCTATCCAGTCATGTTAGCCAGCGAGTGCGTTTAGGCCAGTGGTTGTGTTGTGTGTTGGTGGTTCTTTAAAGAGTTTAAATGGACTTTTTGGTTATGTGATGATGTTGTTCCCTTATCGAAAACACGCCTGCAGAGATTTTATATGTCACCCTTGCATATGCCCTATTCAAACCCTCCATACGGTTAGTAGTACGAGTCGTGCCCAAGACGCCCACGCAACAATTCTCCATAAATATATAAGGATACGAAACAATACACTACGGCTTCACAAACCTGATGTGATGCGCAGTAGTTTGATCAGTGGGATGCGGCTGATTGTGGTGTGATAGCGCTTTGAAGGGGGGGCGACTTAGCGCGGAGAGCAAAGGAAGGGGAAACTCAGAGTGCCAAAAACGAACGCGAAACTTACAAAACATGTGAATGCGAATATAGCATTTTCAAAACAATAAAAGGTGCCATGGTGATCTAATAATGTAATAAATGTAATAAAACCTCTGTTTCTTTCTTTAAACTATACAAAGTTGTATTAGACATTGACATTTACATATAAAAACAAAATGGTTGTTTCTCATTTGTTCAATTGTCAGAGGTGTCAAGAGTCTGATGAATTGTATCTATGAAAAAAGGACAGCAACAAAGCAGATCAAATTAAATCAGATTTTTGGATTTACTGAAAGTGAATAGAATATAGAAATTTTAATGATTCAAATATTAGAATTTATATCCAAATAGTTTTACTTGTACATAATAATAGACAGACCATTTGAGCTCATCGCTTTCTGGGAGTGTGGCCTTGGGTGACTTATGACTGTACATGCTTTCATACCTCTCTCCCTCCTTCCCTCCCTCCCTCTCTCTCTCTCTCTTTATCACTATACCCATGCTTTCATATCTCGCCTTCACTCTCTCTTTCTCTCTCTCTGCTCATGCTTTCATGCCTCTCTTTCTCCTTCCACCTCTCTGTCCTTCCGTCTCTCTCCCTCGCTTCTTCTCTCTTTCTGTCCCCTTTCTCTCTATCTCCGTCTCTGTCTCTCTCTCTCTCTCCCAGTATTCTATGCCGTGTGGATGTCCTCTTCTCCTTTGTCATATATCTAACAATACTACCTGCTCAGGATTCAACACGCCTCCACATTTCCACCTCTCTGTTTTTTTTTCTCTCTTTCTCTCTCCTTCTCTCTCTCTCTGTTTTTTGATCTTTTGTATCCCTTCTTTCCGCTTTCATCTCAGCCTCCTCAGTCAGCGATAAGTGTGGAACAGATGCTTACACCAATTTGCTCACGCTCACCAAGCGAATAGCTGTACTTGTACTTGTAGCTGTACAATATCTGTACTGTGTTTTAAATATCCCCACGAATGTATCACACACCGGGATTTAAACTTAACCTTGCGCAGCAAAATGGATGCTTTACAAACTCACCAGCCAATCGCAGAGCAGCACTGAGGTTTGCGCGGAAGCCGAAGGTGAAGCGCAAGTGAACCAAAACAAACACGGCTACGCGACAGACGCCGATTTTTAGCAAAAATACTGTACTTGATTTTTACGGTCTCCAAATGTGAAAAACAGAACTAGTTAATTTTGAACAGTTTGCAGTGGTCCCAAGTTATTCCTCACTTACCTTGTGCATTCCAAGCATCCTAATTATTCACCCTGATGAGTTTGCAAGCACTTTTCACAACTTTCAGAGCGCAGACAGCACACAGTGGACATATTTGCTTATACGACATAGGGCAAGACAAATTTTACTCAAATACATCGTGTACAGACCCTGAAATTCCAATCTCAGTGTGTGTCCCTGTGTTCATAGCTGTTGATATACAAGCTAGTGCGAGCTATTCATGGACACGTTCATTTGTATTCAGTGTATACACATGGTTAAAGGATCCTCCAGCCACTGCCAACCTGTTACCATCCTCATGCAATATTAATCTCACCGTGCTCTGGTTTATGTATGGGCGTGCTAGCTTGTTTGTGGACATTGTCGCTAGCTAGTAAATACAAGCTCGGGTCAATACGGGGCACGGGCGTAAATATTTATAAGGTAACAAATGACACAAGGTAAAAAAGATGTTTGACAAATCAGACGGTTTTGAGAACAGGAGTAAGCGAGTTTTGATGTTGTTTTTTGAATGAAAAAACTGTAGTGACCTTACCAAGATGGCCGATCGTTTATGGGGGGGGGAGAGTGAGGAGTTAAAAGCAGGAGCTGTAATGGTAATGGATGCACTATTGATTGTTGTGATGTCCGGCGTGCTAATGCTATGGTGAAAACACACGGCAAAGATAACAAGAGGATCCAGTGGCTTGTAAACAGTAAATATTTTTGGTGCTGCCTCATTTTCGTAGATTAAATTAAAGAGGGGGTATTACGCTAGATCGATTTTTCTTCGCTTTCTATTATGTCCCTCATCAAAAACATGACTGAAGAGGTGTTAGATGTCATACATGCGTGTTTGAGTAATCTTGTGATCTCTTCTGGGACCTACCGTATTTTCTGGAGTATAAGTCACACCGGAGTATAAGTCGCACCAGCCAAAAAATGCATAATAATGAAGAAAAAAAACATGTATTTCACATATAAATCGCATCTGAGTATAAGTCGCACCCCCGGCCAAACTATGAAAAAAAGTGCGACTTATAGTCTGGAAAATACGGTATTTGAACCCTCCTTATGGTTAGCTGTAAGATTTTGTCCAATGCTCAGCTCATAAGTCTACGCCACCCATGCTCCCGCACGACAATTCTTCCATAAATATACAAAAGCATGATGCAAAACAGAGTAGGGAGTGTCAAAAACGAAAATGAAACTTATAAAACATGTTAATATGTTGTTTTTGGTGACTATAGCATTTGTAAAACAGTAAAAGGTAACATGGTGATCTAAATATGTGTTAATGTGTTAGTATTTAATGCCCCGTAGAAGTGTAATACCCCATCTTTAACTCTTTTATGAATTGACTGTATGTCCAACTGCTTGGAAATCATCTACAAACGGTTTATAGGCGAACAACATAGTAATTACAATTCAGTTTACAAACATTATTGACAGTAGTTGAAAAAAAAAGTGAGTCCATGTAACCCTTCATTGGTCCAGTACCTCAAGTAACCTTACCTGCTCAAGTTATATGTTATTATTTCTTTATTTGGATTAAGGTTGTCAAAAGCATTGAAAATCAAATACTAATCAATACAAAAACTAGTATCGAAACTAGATAGTCATTTGAGCAAGTATCAATACTACATACTTTTCTGCATCTGTTCTTGTCTTTCCATTGCAGCGCTGAAATTTCACCACTGAGAGACAGATAAAAGTTCTTATATCTCATCTTGACCTTAAACATGAGTGATTTGCTTCAGTCGCATTGCTTTTTCAAAATTACAACCTTACTACTGTTTAAGCACCGATTCTTCTACAAAAGCGTTTTTACTCGACACAAACCGTCTGTACCTCTGGGTCAGAATCAGATGAGTCAAAAAGACTTCATCGTCACATAGTTCTATCTTTATCCAGTGTGATCACATGACCACAGGGTGCACAGGGTGGGGTGGGGTGGGAGGCCCTGCAGGTGCTCAGTCCATGGTATTGTGTGCAATGCTAATTAGTATTTCAGCTCTTCCGTACATGATAATATCGGCGCTAATTCAGGTGATCAGTACATGGTAAGATACGCTCTGTGGGTGGCTAGTTCTTGATATTATCATCCATCTGACCAGGGATTAAAAATACAGTCTTATAGGTAAATATATCATGGTGCTCTGCAGGTGCTCAGTCCATGGTATTATGTGTCTCTCTCTTTCTCCGCTCTGCCGTTTCGGTCGGTGATGAGACAGGCCATTACCTCAAAGTGTTTTCTCAGGAATGTCTTCTGCCATATTTAGTGTAGAAAGCCCATTGCATTGTTGTAAAAAGTCTGTAGCATTTCAGAGCTAGCTGGCTAGCATAGCTATCACCAAGCAGGGTTGCCGTGGATACAGGAAAAATAAACTGCTCAAATCACACAATCCAATAGTCCTTCACTTCTGTCCTTTGAACTGTACAAGCTGCACTTCTTAGTTGGCCAAAATCCCAAAATATTAAGTAAAAAATGTAACATTAAAATTAAAAAAAATGGCACAAGAGCAGCCAACCATGACCATGGCAATCACAGATATGAACATGAAGTACATGCTATATCGGCGCTGTTGGTGCCTAGTACTTCATACTATAGTTTTGACTGGTTGACACTCATTACTATCTTACAGGTATTAGCCCCATGATGCTCTGCAAGTACCAAGTTCACGGTATTATATGCCGTCCTTCAGCTGTTCAGTACATGATAGTATTGGCACTCGTTTAGGTGATCAGTACATGTTAGGGTTAGGGTTAAAGTGCACTGTGGGTGCCTAGTACATGATATGATCTGGTTAGGGCTCAGTCATAACTCACAGGTAAATATATTATAATGTCTTGCTGTAACGATGCATCCGGTTCGTCCGATGCAATTGCTCTGTCCATGTTAATTAAATACATAAATAAATACATGGCGCTCTACAGGTGCTCACTTCATACAGTTATGGGCTGGTGTGCATTATATTGTGTTTTTATTTTATTTTTTTATTTAACCAGGAAGCTCCAATTGAAATACAGTACCTCTTCTTACAGGGAGTTCTGTTAACAAGTTGATTCAAAACAATGGCACTGTGTTATGGTTAGACCTACCCTTATTATTGTGCCAGTCTTGTGGGTGCTCAGTGGATGGCATTAAGGGCTGCCTTGCGGGTAATCAGTACATGGTATTATAGTCCTCCCTGGTATTCAGTACATAGTAACATGGTATTTTGATGTGTACTGCAAGTCATTAGTGGATGGTAGGGTTAAAGTACAATACCAGTCAAAACTTTGGACACACCGTCTCATTCAGTTTTTTTTTTTTCCTTCATGTTTACTACTTTCTCCATTTTAGATACATAAGGAAGACATCAGATATATGATGAAAGATATATGGAATTATGTAGCAAAGAAACAAACTGAAATAACTCAACTAAACATTTTTTAATATTTTATTTTAAAATCCTCAGTGCAGCCACCTTTTGCTTTGTCGACAGCCCTGCAAACCCTTGGCCTTCTCTCAGTGAGCTTCATGATGGAGTCTCCTGAAATGGTTTTCACTTCACAGCTATGTCAGGTTCACGGAATACCAAAAATCCAAACAGGGTTGGATATTTAAAATGTTTTCAAATCTACAATAAGTTTTGAGTTTAGTTTTTTGTTTGTTACATTCCATATGTGTCATTCATGGTTTTGATGCCTTCAGTGAGAATCTACAGTGTAAATAATCATGGAAATAAAGAATGAACACACATGACAAAGTGTGTCCAAACTTTTGACTGGTAATGTGTATGTGGATGTCCAGTATGTTATAATAGTTGGTCTTACAGGTGTTCATGTTACTAAGGTCTGTCTGCAGCTGTTCATTATATGGTACAGCGCATAATTCCTGTATTGCCTGTATTGTACTATCTTGCATGTGTACAGTAGGTAAGTGTAAGTTATAGTTGTCTCCTGTGGGTAATGGTAATATAACTGTCCTACCCCTGTCCTGCGGGTACTCAGTCTACTCAGTGTTATCATATATCCCGCAGGTCCTTAGCGCATGACAGTGTGTCTTGCAGTTGCTCTGTACCCTCCTGTAGGTCTTCAGTATTGATTTATACTTGGCTCTATGGTTGCTATATTTGCCAAAAACAATGTATTGTGTGCATTGAGTTTCATAAGTTTCACTTTTGTTTCTGACGCTCTGACTCTCCCCTCCCTTTGCCCTCCGCGTTAAGTCACTCCCCCTTCAGAGCGCTACCGCAGCACAATCGGCGTGCATCCCGCTAGTGAAACTACTGCACATCGCATCGGGTTTGTCAAGTTGCTGTGTAGTTTAGTATCGTGTTTTTGTATATTTATGGGAAATCGTCATGTGGGAGCATGGGTGACGCAGGCTTGTGGGCAGAGCATCACACAGAATCGTACAGCTACCAGTAAGGAGGGCTTGAATAGGGCCCGAGAGAGATTGCAAGATTACGCAAACATGCATGGATGACATCTAAAGCCTCTTCAGGCATGTTTTTGATGGGGGAACAACACTATAACATGGAAGAAAGCTAAAAAAAATCTGTTTTGCTTAATACTTTACAGGCAATATGGCTGGGAGTATTGTTGTTCTGTACTTCCTAGTGTCCAGTATGATGTTTCATGATAGGGTTTCTCTGTACTATCCTTCAGGTGTTCAGTATATGCTATTACAGTAGATCTTGCAGGTGTTCAGCTGATGGTAGTATGGCAGCCGTACAGGTGCTCAGGTTAGTGTATTATGGTATGCTCATATTAGTCCATCTTACAGGTGCTCAGATGAAACAGATACGATAAAAGCCTCTGGACCTGAACAGCTGCATGGTTCTCTCTGTCATTAGTCTCTTTGATATAGCAGACCCCTCACCTGTGCCCAGTCGGATCAGTGCGGATGCGCAGGGGAGCGCGTGATCGGCCGACTCCGGGTCATGTGAGGTGACCCGGGCCGTCTGCGTCCTGATTGGTCGATGAGATTCTCTTTGGCCTTGTCTGTTTTGATGCGTCGCAGAGGGAGAGGAGCGAATTAGATCGGACAGTTGTAATTGTAGTGTGAAATTGGGTGGTGACGATAATAGACCGCTTGACAAGTTAATTATTGAAAGAAAGTAAATGATTAAGTGTGTAACGTATAGATTGTCTTGAACTCACCTTAAAGGGGCGCTATGTAACTTTTCTGGTGAAGGGGCCTACGCCTACGTATTTGTTTTCATCAAGGTGTTATTGCTTTGCCTGGAATGTTCTTTATTAGGGCATTAAACTTACAGCTTATAACTTTTATTCGATTACAGGTTCTTTAAAGCCACAGTATGTAACTTTTTAGCCAAAAAATAGACTAAAATAAAAGCATGATTTTTCATTTTGGTTGTGTTTATTGAGCTTAAAATAAATAAATAAATAAATTGTGTCCTTACTGTTAGCGGCCTTGCATATCAATAGACCTGACTCTTACTCAGATTAGGGCCTCCTGCTGCTGGTTTCCATGGAAATGTTGTTCTTTTGGCTATAATTATCCACAGTATGTCATAAAACGTATCTATCTCCAAGGAGAATGTTTCAAAGTATGGTTTGAACTTTTGGCAATTTTCCAAAAATATACAAAAGTATGATGTAAAACTATACACTACAACTTCACAAACCTGACGCGATGTGCAGTAGTTTCATTAGCGAATGCACATTTTCAAAACAATAAAAGATAATATGGTGATTTAAATATGTTACGTGTTAGCAGTTAATACCCCATAGAAGTAATTTACCCCCTCTTTAAATAGTCACGCCTCTTCACAGATCTGACTTGCAACTTGGGCTTGTGGTGTCACCTGCTTGTCTCCCTGGATATAGGCTTAATGCCATACTGTGGAACATTCTGGGTAAACCACTCCCTGGAGACAACAGGTCGTGGACCCTGCTCCATATTTGTTCTGTTAGTTTGAGTTTCCCCTACCTACAGAAATATGGTTACATACAGTATGGTCTTGTATCAGAATGGCTCAATTCCACCTTGCGATGTCATTAGGTGGAATTCCAAGACGTTTGCCTCAGTGTTTTTAAAATCCATACCAATTCACGCAACTTACTCTGATCATCCCCGTAGTCCAATAGCCTTCATTGAGGAGCCTCTCAACTGAACTGCTATTGTATTTAGTCTAATTTGTAGTGCTTCACCACTCAGTAAGACAGTGGACAGCGTTTTCTTGTGCTACAGTTTCCACAGGAGTTAAAAACTTGCTGAATAATGTATAAATATGGGATTTTTATATTTATCAGCACGAAATAAAACATCTTCTCCGGCTAATGCACATTTGTGTGAACAAGGAATGCTGGCCAACCTGTTATTTTTTAATTTACTGTTAAAAGATGCAAAATTTCTTTCTACCGTGTTATAACGTTGTTCCCTCATCAAAAACATGCCTGAAGAGGTTTTAGATGTCATCATGCATGGCTGAGTATTTTAGCGACCTCTCCCGGGCCCTGTTCGAACCCTCTTTACGGTTGGCGGGGGCTCAAAGTGTCAAAAATGAAACTGAAACTTATTAAGCATGTTAATACAATAAAACAATAAAAGGTAATATGGTGATCTAAATCTGTTATGTGTTAGCAGTTAATACACCACAGAGGAGCCTCAATCTGCTTGTCTGTTATTGACCAATGTCTGTTTCTGTATCTGAATTTCAGCATTGAAACTGGCAACCCAAATGAGAGACTCATAACAAACAACTTGTCAATCATGTCCAATGTTTTGTAATTAAGAATAAATCAGCATTACATTTGTTATAAGTAAAAGCTATATTTGATTTGAACATTTTGACCTCATATCACGGGACACTGTTAGCTCATGTTTATAAAATTTAAAATCAAAATCTTACATATGGTTCCTTCAACCTATCACCTCCCATAGCTATAAGTGTATTAATATTAAACACATTCAAAGTACATTGTTTGTTTATTTGTGTACAGGATTAAAGAATGGGTGGACCAGATGCAGAAGGAGCTCATCTCATTGGCAGACAAGGCCACGGCTGGGAGGAGCCTCACTCAGGTATGGACAATCGCTATTTAAAAATAGTAACAATTAAATGCAACATTAAAAATTGAGGGCTGTATGCAACAATGGACAACACTGAGCAATAAGTGTGTCCTAACTCTTTATTCTAGTGTGATACTGATTAATAATATCTTTGCTCTGCATCAAAATATGTACAAATTCCACCACGAAACAACACAAGACCCAAGAGTGCTAGTACCTGGCTGAATGTATGAATGAATATAATCTGGAACGCTGCACAACCAGAACTCTTTCAGTAGAGTTGCGTGGTTGAACCTCTGCAGTGTTACTTCACAGAGGAAGTATTCTCGTAAATGTCCAGTTTTTTCCGTGATGGTTCCCAGACAATGAAATTACACTAACACAGGAAGAAGGCTCGTTCTTTAAGAAAGTCTAGTCACCACTACTAGTTCAGAGAGATATTCTTGCCTTCTTGTCTTTTAAGGGTAGGGTATATGCCTGCTACTGTTTTTAAAAAAAAATATTACAATCACATCTGACCCGAGGTTGGCAGTGCCTTAACCTGCAGATAGAGGACACATACAGGTTTTTCTCATTCAGCATTACAGTTGCTATTAGAAAAAGCTAGTTTAATTTGACCATGTTTACATCATATTTGGAGACACAGATCGATCATGTTTAGGAAATTTGAAATTTAAAAAAAAAAATTCTCATCTTGCTTTAATATGTGCAGCATTGTTTTTTGCCACCTGACGCCATATTGGTTCTAGCTGCTAGTGTAAACAAACATAAACTCCAAAGGAAACGTGCATTAACTGCCCAAATATCAGTGTTAAACCAGTTTTTAGGAAAATTTCATCTTTCCGGTGTTAGGTTAACAACCCTCTGTTCCCGTTAAAGTCGGTTAAAAGCCATATAAAAACAGTTTGAGAGAACCAGTATGGCGCCGACTGCCCCGATATCCATGTGTAATCTGCACTGACTGTCCTGCTGTTAATTGGCAAAAACTGGTCTGAGAGAGGGAGAAATTACAAATCAAGTCACATCTCATTTCTTGATTGTAATACGTGTAATTTATTTCTGAACAAAAACAATGTCATTTGTGTTCAGTGCAAATGCGTAAAACTACCATTAGGCCTGTCACCATAATTACTATATTGATTCATCGTTCAATATATGAAAGCTGGAACAATATATTTTGAGGCTCAGTATTTATCATGTGTATATATTTTCTTTGCAATGCTGCCATTTTTTGAGCTGTAAAGGAATAAATAACTTCTGTCATTAATTATTACTTCATTCTGCTGTTTTGTTGCAGCTCATGACTTTTAATTATACAGTTTAAAAAAGTGTTTACTGGGATTATCCTGCTTAGTCGCTAAAGTACTTTCAATATTATCGTTTATCGCAATATTTCTTGTGTAGCAATATACCAGGCTTCGACATTTGTTATCGTGACAGGCCTTACTACCATAGCTCATTCTGCTGTTTTGTTGCAGCTCATGACTTTTAATTATACTGTTAAAAATGTGTTTACTTAGATTATCCTGCTTAGTGGCTAAAGTAGTTTCAATATTATCGTTTATCGCAATATTTCTTTGAGCAATAAGTGTGTCCAGAGCCAATCCGGAGCAAGGCTGTTGAAGGTAAAGGCCCTTCCCACTAAGCAACCTGTCAATCAAGCCAAACAAAAAGAAGATGCCTCATTGGTCTGTTGTTCATATCTTGATTTATGGTTAAAAAAAAAAAAATCGGTTAACTGCACAAAAAGTTGTAGGAGT
>KN470630.1:1825-39513 GCA_000787095.1 Periophthalmodon schlosseri | reverse complement strand
TGGGGCCCCCCCCCCCCCAGTGGCTCTAGATTTTGTTCTGTTTATTTTACTTTTGGGTCGGTCTTGTTCACCGCGCATCATTCACCCCAAACACCATGAGCCACGTGAGAGTCCATCACCTGATCAAAGAACTTATTTCTATGACGACGAGCTTCAAGGGACAGAGCCCCGTGAATACGCACACGCTCACTTCCCCTGTACGCGGTGGGCTTTTCTTTCACCTGTGGCTTAATACACTGTGATGACTGTATGCGCCGGTGGAGGAGGAGAAAAAGCTTCGTACGCTGGTGTATGAATGTGTGTGAATGGGTGAGTGGTTCCTTGATGTAAAGCGCTTTGAGTGTCTTGAAGGTGGAAAAGCGATATATAAAAATGTGACCATGACCATTTACCAAAAACATTACTCAAGCAGGAGTAAATGCAGTATTGTGTCTGAAAGCTACTCTGAGAAGCATTTATTTATTTTCTCAAGGTAAATGTAACACGTGAGGAACTGAATACTACCCCCTCTGTCTTTACCAGTGGTGGAGGAAGTACTCAATTTTGTTACTTAAGTAAAAGTACAGATATAGAGGTAAAGTTATTCAAGTAAAAGTATCAGATGAAAAAAAGTCTACTTAAGTAAAAGTATTTAAGTAACCGTTTAAAAGTATTTCACACAAGTGTTGTTCATTTGTTAAAGTGTAAATGTTTTGATATTCATTTTTAAAAAGGTACATATTCTGGCCAACGGTTTGTTTGTTTATTTTCGTTTGCTCAAAGCCGAAGCTTGAACTCGAAAACTTTAGTCAGGATGTTACCACGAACATAGTAAAAATAACCCCTGAAATCATATGAAAAGTACTTTTTACTTTTCAGTCCTGTTCAAAATATAGTGAAGTAGAGAAGTACAGATACTGCTCTCAAATGTAGTGAAGTAAAAGTAAAAAGGATCCACTGTAAAATGTACAGATACCTAACAATTCTACTTAAGTACTGTACTTTACTACTTGTAGTTGATTATTGTGAGTACGATTTCAAACAGCTGAAAAGTGCCAATTATCCCATAGCTCTAACTGTTTCATGAACACATCTCACTGTGGCTCTGCATTCGAGGCTGTGCCATCCAAAATGAACGGCTCAGGACACTTTTAATTTATTCTTGCCAAAGTTTTCTTCATGAATAAAACATGGCTCTTGACTTCAAAGGAAATAATAAAACGCAATAATATCATAAAAAGCCAGCGCCCCAATGCCAGGCCTGACACCATCTTGAGCGCACAAGGTTTAATACACTCCCATAGATTACCTTTTGTTTTATGTGACACTTCAGCCTCATTAAAGTAAAAAGCCCAGATATGCACATTTACAATATGTCAAGAAGTCCAGCTATGTTTGTGTTTAGTATATAAACTGGGTATTAATTAGAGGATATATTCAAGGAACTTTTTATTATGGTGGAGTGTTAGTTAAACCAGCAACACATCACCAGATCTACAGTATCCTGATCACTTATTCATTATTTCTTATTATTTATATATTAAGTGTCCATAGGAGGTAGAAAAGCACTATATAAAAAGTGACTATTTACCATTTGAGTTCTGCAGTTTCGGAATTGTCCTGGTTAGCATCTTGTTGGCAGTAAATGGTAAATAGTCACTTTTTTATATAGCGTTTTTCCACCTTCAAGCTACTCAAAGCGCTTTGCATCAAGGAATCACTCACCCATTCACGCACACATTCATACACCAGTGTACGCAGACACTGAGGGCGAGGTGGGTTATGCGTCTTGCCCAAGGACACAACGACAGTGTTTATTTGGGGGAGCCGGAATCGCACCGCCAACCTGTAGGTCAATGGATCTGACCGCTCAACCAATCAGGCCTATGTCGAGAGCGGGATTCGAACCACTGACCTTCGGAGCAGTGGACAAACACTCCAACTGAGCTATTGTCGCTCAGTAGCCAAAGCTTTATAAATGCTCCCATCTATTGCCAACAGGGGGTACAAGTATTCAAATGGAAAGTAAAAGAGATGGTGCTGCACTAAAACATCTGGTAACACTTCATAATAACTACACCTTTAATAACCTTAATAAACCATTTGTTCATTGTGAATTATCAGATCTTCTCAGGCTTTAACGCAGTTTAAGATTAGACTGAAAACCCACCTCTTCTCTCTGGCATTTAATACTTAAGTGGAAATCACGTTCCTTTCAATGGAGAATTTGGGAAAAGTTTTGGTGCTAAAATATTATATAAAGTCGGTTGGTTTGTGTCACATGTTCAATGTTTATGTGCAACAACAAGTCAACACTGCACCGATTCTCTGGGAAGCTTCAAAACGGCTCTGTCCCTATAGAACTTATCAGCTGTCAAGATCGGCAGCTCCATACAAAGTAATACAACCCAAATGACGATGGCGGCGCCCACAACAACTTCCGGAATAAGGTGAACACAGCCGCACCTATAGTAACCCATGTGTGGTTCCAACAGGGTCATGGGGGTTCACAGTGTGGGAACCGTGTCAGGGTCTTGTACTACGGAACCTATGAAGTGGAACAGTTCCTACCTGAGCCGATGACCTCTTCTATTTTCACGCAGGAAGGGTCGATCTCTTTGGCGAACTCCCGCACAGCCTCGTTGGGGTCCTCGTAGGTGAAGGGGTCGATGTAGATCTTAACACCCGGTGAACTATGACCCTCAGATAAGGTCGGGAATGTGACCGTGGGCGTGGGGCCGTTAAACATGTCCGGCCTCAAAGTCACTTCTGCAGAGAGACAGGCACACATTATTAAAAAGAAAAAGAAAATCTGTCAACTGGACAAAACGTTGTAGGAGTGAAGACGTTTCGCTGCTCATCCAAGCCCCTTCTTCAGTTCTGATCAGCTTACTGCTGGACAGTGCCTTATATCTATCTGAAGGGAGGCTAGGGTTAGGGCTAGCCAGGATGCTAATAGGTGTGAAATCACTCATTAGGGGCTTGAATGACTATGCCAAGTATGACTCAGGCACAGTGCACACTTAGGGTAGCACAATAGACCCAGCCTACAAACAGAACTGTAAACAATAGGCACAATAGACCCAGCCTACAAACAGAAACTGTAAACAATAGGTGTTTTGAGTTTCAGTGTCATTAGCTCCTCCCTTCAGATCATTTGGATGATTTCAGCCATGGAATTGCCAATCTTTACGGAACTAAAGGTAAAAAGGTAGCTGTTAACTTCAAAACTACCACTTCATGACATCACAAGGTGGAACAGAGCATTTTGATCTTTGGAGATGTAGACAGACTAATAATAAAGGGTTACTCAAACATGTGTGAATGAAGCAAAACACAACTCCAGGTATGTTTTTGAGGAGGTAACAACATTATAACATGGCTTAAAGCTCACAAGAGCCAATTTTGTGAAATATAGAACGTTTAAACTTGTTACTTAAGTACACTTTGGAGTAAAAAGTACTTCTATGGGTATTTTGCTGCCTGTAAGACATCTCAGGATTATTCGTAAGAACCAAAAAAACATAGGTTCTTTTGATTCTTTTGAATATAGTGTTTATGTCAGGCTAAGTTTTCTTTATCAGTTAGAAGTTTGATGTCTTAAAGCCGCTCACGTAGGCCACATATCTGATATCATGACATAACTATATTCATACCTCCTCCAGTGTTGTACTGCTGCAGCTTGTCCCCATATACACTCTCCTTCTGCCGCCTCCTACAGCCACAGGGGAGAAATTGGGAGAGACAAAAATCACATCAAATTTTAAAAAGTTGTGACACTAAAATGCTAATTGGCTGTCGTCTTTCTTTATCTGGGTTGAGGTAAAATAATTGTCCCACCGAATCCCACAAAAGCGAAATCTATCAGGAATTCATTAGACTAGGGTGACTTGTTATTTTGGTGTTGTCAGCTCATGTTACGGGCTTTCATTTGAGATCGGAGCCAACTGTGTAATAGTTAATATGCCAACTGATCCCATCTGCAAGTGTAATTTATACAGCATTCATGAGGTGCTGAGCGACTGTCAGCCCAGGCACCAGGGTCAGGCTAAAGTCACTGCTAACTTTTACCCATCATTTCATCATTGGGTTTTCAAGTTCAAACTCAGAATTACATAGCGCTGTGATGGGTAGCATAGCAATACAAGCATCACCGGGAGGAAAATATCTACTTTCAGTTTAAAGACGCGCTATGTAACTTTTCTGGTAGAAGGTCCGCAGCTTACTCGTCTTCATGGAGATGTTCTTGCTTTGCCTGGAGTGTTCCACAGTAGGGCATTAAAGAAGACCTATGGCGCTTGTGTCTGTTATAAAGTTCAAATCTCTGACACCCGTGGACCATTAAGTTGTAATTTGGACATTTTAAATCACAATATTCATCTAAAATGACTTAATAAAAGAAACAAATCTGCTGACTTCCGCTTTAGAAACCTGCGGTGTCCAATGAGAGCTGACGTCGCCGTAAACGTCATCACAACGAAGAGCTGCAGATTTTTTTTTTTCATATGCACAAAAATGACTACGCGACGCTGCCGAAACCTACGCGCATCATCGATTAAAAAAATAAAATTGGTAGGTCACGGTGGCTGGTGGCGGTGAAAGCGGGGGTTGATTGGCAAAATGGTGCCTTGAAAATAAGCGGTTAAAGATTGCTAATGCTAAAACACGCACAAATCACTCCAAATACAACTTCTGGTGAGTAAATGTGAGGGGAAACAAACTATAACATGGTTAAAAGCTCTGAAAAGTCCATTTGTTATGTTGTTATGACGTTTACGGGCGATGTCAGCTCCCATTGGGCACCGCAGTTGTCTAACACGGAAGCTGTTTCTTTTATTAAGTCGTTTTAGATGAATATTGTGATTTAAAATGTGCAAATTATAACATAATGATCCACTATAGAGCGACACAAGCACAATAGGGCCGATTTAACACGAAACCTTTAAATTGGGAGTCGATTTTTTTTTTTCTGGCGATGCTTGTTTTGCTACACAGGACACATTTAAAAGTCAGTAGATAAACCCAGGTGACACATGCAGTGGTGATGTGGCCAATCAGACGATGACTACAGCCTCGATCTATAAACTGCGAGAACAGAGATACATATCAAACAGATGTGAGTCAGAAAGGGCCACTGCAGTCACACAAGAATCACTGTAGAACCCAGTAACCTTCCATTCCAGTGTGTTTGCAGCTGGTGCTTAACCCAGTTTAAATGTGAAACAACAGAATCTAAAACACGGTATAGAACCAATTCACACTTGGACAAGCTTCTATTTTAATGTGTTGTTTGTCAATGAGTGCATAGCCAGCCTATTAAAAAACAGTGGGAAGAACAGGGGACGTTGTGTCAGGAAAAAACAAATACATGAAACATCTCATTTAAATATCTGCTGTGGTCAACACTCTACCTCCAGCCCCTTTAGGTTCAAAGACAGTGTATTATAGTCAATGAAAGCTGTTTAAAATAGTTTTGACAAGATTATAACATACAATCCTGGCTGGACACTGGGCTAGTACAGGGTCTGTGCACAATAGCGCCCTCAACCTCACTGTTAGCGTCACTACTTCCTGTCCAGTTTTATCTCTATGAGGTTTTTTTCCGATTCCCGCTAAAATGAATAAATATTTAAAGATGAGGCAATGGACAGGGAGCTGCAGGTTGGTTAGGGGTCAGGGGTCAGAGGTTAGGGGGTTAGGGTCAGGCAGTGGACAGGGAGCTGCGGGTGGATGTCACTGACAACATGTTAAAAACTACACAAATAAAATGAATACTTCACCAAAGGACACTTCTGTGTTTAGAAAGAGAGATGTTTGTGTCTCAATGCTAATGCTAATTTTGAGGAATAATAAATATTAAAACAGCGACACAAACTGAAGTATTCTACATTTTAAAATTATTTTAATTACTTTGAATTGCAATAGGTTGTTTATTTTATGTTTTCTGCTTTAGATAAAAGTGACTGTTAGCTTTGAGCATAGACTGTATATATAAATGGACATAGCTAACCTGCTAACTGCCGCATTCCAAATAGGAAGTGATCATGGGCGCGCTTCCGGCTTCATTGACTCTGGCTCCAATTCACTTTCTAATAAAAAACTGTGGCCCTCTCTCTGTAAACTGCTGCTGTCAGACTCGTCATTTTGGTCTTAAATGTTCGTATTAACCCGCTCTACATCATCCTGGTGTTTTTATTTCGCCATTGTGTCCGTAAATCAAGAAATGAACATTAATAACAGACAAATCGGGCGCCTTTTTTCCCCAAGGTCGCTCCCGCTAGCGTTAGCAGCAGGTTTGACAGCGTTGCTAAGCGCTCGCTCCCTGCTAACCCCACAGTGCAGGAGGGAAGGGACATTACCTTCAACAGCCTCGCTCTGGACTGGCTCTTTGTTCTGATACTCGTGGTCAGAATTCCAAATATGGAACTCGGCTCCAAATCCACCCCTATAACTGCTCTAGCCTCGATGAGCTTCATTTGACTGGATCTGAACGCTATGGGTGACGTCACACTCACTTAGTCCACTTCTTTACACAGTCTATGGCTTTGAGACGCAGTGAGCTAGCTAGCGTGCTACTGTGCACAGAGCTTATTGCTTAATCAAGTGGAAATTTTGTATGTTAAACTTAATCAAATACATCCAACTGAACAATTAAAATTAAAAGTGAAATAGATTTTTTTACCATTAATGTAGAAGTATCACTGCGATAAAAAAGTAATGAGCGTGTTAATCTCATGCCAGAGACCAGCATGCAGGGGACCCCATCATAGAACTGCTAATTCAGAACTAACTGTAAAACGCCCAATAAAAAAGTTAATGTTGCTTTACTTATTCACATTTTAATCTCCAGAATCCACTCACATGTTTCACCACACGAGCTTTCATTTCTTAGCAGATCGCATTTAATGTATATGTGCTTTAACCAGAGAGTAATTTTATATATACATGGTGCATAGATACTGCAGTAACTCTCAATACCTGGAACAGATTATTGCTATAGCGACGAGTGACACGATGCAGACGCCGCCAACGAGCGAGCCCGCGATGAGGGAGAGCTGCTGCCCCAGTTCAGACTTGTACTCATCTGTAACAACACAACAAACAGTAAATATTTTCACTTTTGTAAAGATTTCGTCAAAGGGAAAAACACAGCTCTCTCGACTATGTATCTTGTGTTGCAAATATAAAGTGGTTGTGCTGACATAAAAGCTGGCAGTGTGGAACTCTGATGCAGATAAACAGATCGCTTCCAGACAAACTTTAAGTAGGACACAATCTAATTACTTCTCAGCTTCTCGCTCGACATCCTCCTTCTCCCTGTTGGAAAATACGGCTCCACAAAGTACTAGGTATTTATGAAGGTACATTTACATTAGCGATTTAAAAAGTTCATTTTCGTTTTGATTAACCCAAAAGTAGTCGTTAGCTAGTTATTTTAAGCTCCCATATTACACTATTTTCTGATCTATGTTATAATGTTGTTTTCTTGACCTGGAGTTGTGTTTTGTGTGTGTTTTGTGTTTGAATTCACCCCTCAAACAGAAAACACTCCGCTCCACCTTGTGATGTCATTAAGTGGTAATACAGGAAGTTCACCACTGTGTCTTTAGACACCATACGCCCCCGCTAGAACCATTTGGGTGATTTCAGCCGTGGAATTGCCAATCTCTACTGAACAAAAGGTAAAAAGGTAGCAGTAAACTTGAAAACTACCGCTTCATGACATCACAAAGTGGAACAGAGCATTTTGAGCGCTGGAGATGTAGACAGACTAATAATAAAGTGTTACTCAAACATGTGTGAATGAAACAAAACACAACTCCAGGTATGTTTTTGAGGAGGTAACAACATTATAACATGGCTTAAAGTTCACAAGAGTCAATTTTGCATAATATAGGAGCTTTAAGTGTTGGGATGTAAAGTATTTAATTACATAACAGACCAGTTTCATGTATCGTGCTTTGTCTGTGGTATTTGTGCTATAGTAACGGATTTACAATACTCCTTATCTCAAATATCAATATATTTCTTACTTTTTTCCATTGTTCAGACTGAATTGAATATGATTTGTTTTTGCTGTGTCCTAATTACAAAACTCTCCAGTGGCTTGTTGATGCTTTCGATTTGCATAATCATTTTAACCCTGATCACTCATATTAATGAAGTACTTAACATGTTTGGGCTGTGAGAATTTCCCCAATATTACCGATTTGATTTTGATTAGAAAATACTGAGTTTTATTATAAAATCACAAATCAGAAACAGCTGGTCAGTCCTGTCTGCGGGTTCCTGTATTCACTGGCTTTTCACCATTCAAAAGATGTCATATTTGTTTTTCAATCGTTAATCGCTATGGCAACAGTTCTAATTTTTCATCATTCTGAAAACCATGGATTTCAAGTGATAGTGGTTCCACATAAGTATAAATGTATGTAAATGTAAGTCTACAACCTCAACCATACAAACTGCATTTTTGAGAAATAAAAATAAAATTACTCAGAATCCCAAAACATTTACTGCCAGTCAAAAGCTCGAATCGAATCAGATACTAATCGAAACTAAAGCTAATATCGAAACTAAATACTTATATGAGTGGAGATCGACTAATATGGGTTTTTCATGGCCTCTGCCGATACCGATTGTTTAGAATCCAGAGCGACCAATGGCTGATAAGATCTGCCGATATTATGGGGCCGATCTGTAGCACCAATTTTGAATATTTCCCCCAAATGATGTAATTTAAATTTACTACAAAGCCAGAGAGCTATGTGGTCACGTTTTGCGCAGCCATCTCTTTGTATTTAAGTGTTAATATAAAGATTTGCATTGATTTTTTAGGCAGCAGATCAACCAAAACAAAATATCTGCCTCTGCTGGAGATTTAAGGCCGATAGCCGATACTCTAAAACAGGGGTGTCAAACACATTTTCACCGAAGGCCACATCAGCAAAATGGTTGCTCTCAAAGGGCCAGATGTAATGTAAAATAAATGTAAAAAAATAAAATAAACTACTTGTTTTAACTTGTTCATTAACTGTTTCTGTATTTATTACTTATTCAAGTTACAAATATTGCATATGCATTTCCATAGATGTAAAATATATGGCTGTATAACTGCGTATCTCCTAATAAACTGACATTTTAAGACAGTCAAACCTTTTAATTTACCTTGTCGTGTCATTTGGCCACATTTGGCCCACGAGCCTTGAGTTTGACACATGTGCTCTAAAAAGTCCAAATATCGGCCCGATATATCAATCAATCTCTACATATGACTAGTTTGTCCTGTGACTGATACTGCAAAAAATCAAACTCTGAGCTTTCCTAAACATTTGTAACATGATTTTAAGCTGTATCATAACGAATATAAGACCTCATGCTAAGATAAACAAAGTAATATTATTTTGTATATGAAAATTACATCCCAATTCTAAAACAGGAGCATTTTTAATCTTCACTGTGGCATCGGTATTGAATATTGAGTGAATTCCTTAGTGCCAAAATTTAGGGTGCCGCCGGGGGGCTTGAGGGGGCAACCACAGAGCCTTCAAAATGAGAGTACAATTAAAAAAAAAAAATCCATATTAGGTTTGATAAATCACTACAGGGGCTAACTACATTTAAATTAGTCTAAAACAAAACATGGTGGTGGTGCTCTACATCTACCTTAGCCCCCCCTTAGCTCCTCCAACCAAAAAATGTCTGGCTCCGCCCCTGGTCGAAATCCAGTTTGAAATTTCAGTATCGCGACAACACCACTCACCGTCTGTCAATGTTTGGAAGAGCATCTCTTTGCTGTAGGCTCCGTACCCGGCCACAGTACGAGCTCTGACCTGTACCACATACCCGGTCCCAGGCCTCAGCCCCTCCAGAACCACGCTGGTCGTTTCGCTCTGCATCACCGAGCTGTTCAGCACAGAAGACTGCACCTACACAAGAGAAAGATGGAGGGTAGATAGTGTCATAACGCCCCAAGACACCATTCTTCATAACTGACACACTCGGAAGAAGGAGAGAGTAAATTTGGCTGTAGCTGAAGGGATGGAACAGATGAAATCCAGGTGGAGTTCGAACTCAGATGAATGGTGTAAGCTATTGGACACCATCAGGCATAACATTACAGCCACTTGTCTACTGCTGGGTTTCAGAAGACATCACTGCATTCTACAGGGCGACAACCTGTAGAGTGTTTGGCTACGGATTTGAAGGTTGGCAGTTCGAAACCCGCTCTCGACATAAACACAGATTGGTGGTGCGATTCTAGCTCCCACAGATGAATGCTGTCGTTGTGTCCTTGGGCAACCCACCTAATACAGTGAGTTCTCGGGTCTAATCACTAATAGAAATGATCAGGTTCAACATTTGTGCATTTAAATTTTGGATATTTCATGGCGAAGTACAATGTAATCAATAGAGAATTTTGACTCTTGCCATCATCATCACATGAAAACCACCAATTGCATTATCAAATGTTTCAGATGTTACAGTACAACATCTACTAGACTCCATGGAGATGTTATTGATTTGCCTGGAATGTTCCGCAGTATGGCATCTCCATGGAGAAAAGTACATGGCACCATCAGGTCAAGTTACAGGTCAAATCTAAAATGTAGAATGCCTGTATTTTGAGGTATGTTTGAGCAACACCTGTAACTGAATAAATGCAAGATAGCTATGTTTAATGCCATACTGTGGTACTTTCCAAGCAAAGCAATAACATCTCCATGGAGACCAACAGGCAGTGCCATCTCAAATCACAAAGTTCACCTTTAATCATTAGCCTTTCATTGTTCCTTCCTTTTGGACCACTACTGACCAGCTTTAAACTCTTCATGCTCTAGTTCACGTTCACTAGTTCTGGTTCCCCTTATTTGATGACAAATCAGGCGCCTTCTTTCCCCGAGGTCGCTCGCAGCATTAGCAACAGGTTTGATTGACAGCGTCGCTAAGCGTGTACCCCCTGCTAAACCAGCGGTGCGTGCGAGAAGGGGTGTCACCTTCCACAGCTTCGGTCCAGATTGGCTCTTTGGTTGCTATGATACTCGCTGTCGGAATTACAAATTGGAACTCCGTTGGCTCTTTGGTTGCTATGATACTCGCTGTCGGAATTACAAATATGGAACTCGGCTGCAAATTGGCCCCTATAACTGCTCCAGCCTCGACGAGCTTCATTTGACTGGAGCCGAACGCTATGGATGACGTCACACTCACTTAGTCCGCTTCGTTATACAGTCTATGCCTTAACCTTAACCTTATATAGCTGAATGTGTTTTTACTGAACCTCACAACACAGTCGTTATAAGCCCATATACATGAGCCCTGTGAAATAGTGAATGACGTGAACAGGTGACACATACAGAGATGACAAACAGCAGTTTCCACGTCCACACCGGCTTGATCTAAACAAGGGTCAGTGAATGTTTTGAAGAGCTGAGTCATCTGTCAAGACCCCAAGAGTCACCAAACCTTATCACATATGAACACCTGGGGTTTGGGGGGTTTTAACTCACCAACCAGCCCTGAAAACTGAAAACCAACTCTGACATCTACCAAACAAACAATGCAATACAATACATTTAAAATATCTATATTCTTAAAATGCACTGCACTTGGACCTGTCATTTGTTTAAGTCTGACAGTAATGCAAATTATATTCACAAAGTCACCTTAGGAAATGGCATTGAAAAGTGGTTCATTCACAGCTTTAACAAGAAAAACCTTTAAAGAAGACCTATTGTGCTTGTGTCTGCTCTATAGTTATAATCTCTGACACCTGTGGATCATTATGTTGCACATTTTAAGTCGAAATATTCATCTGAGACGACTTGATAAAAGAAACAAGTCCGCTGACTTCTGCGTTAGAAAACTGCAATGCCCAATGGAAGCTGATGGCGGCGTAAATGTCATCACAACAAAGAGCCATGGAGCTGGCGGCGCCCCCTATGGATAGCTGCGCATCACACTAGCGAGCAGCAGATTTTTCATTTGTGCCAAAATGACTACGCGACGCTGCTGAATCCTACGAGTATCAACGATTAAGAAAATAAAATTGGAGATCGAAGTGCGTACGTCACAGTAGGCGTGTGCGTCACAGTGGGCGTGTACCGGTCGAGGTGAAAACAGGGGTTGATTGGCAAAATGACGTCTTGAAAATGAGCAATTAAAGATTACTCAAACATGAATCACTCCAAAAACAACTTCAGAGGGTCAATGAGAAGAAACAACTATAACATGGTTAAAAGCTCTGAAAAGTCAATTTTGCAGAATAGGTTTGATTTAAATGACCATTTATACTGACTTGATAATAATTACACATACATTATATACAATAATAACTGTTAGATATTATAGTTATTATTATTATTAATGTTAAATCATGATGTTTCTTTTCACAATTGTAACACAACAAGTATGGTCTGGTCCAGAGAAGAACTTCACTTCTCTGGGCTAAGAACTTCACTATAGACCTTGAGACCTTGAAAATCCCCTGTATATAGGCTACTGCCAGTCATCATGGAGTGGACTGGACTTAGACCTATCTCCTAAACCCCAGGGCCAGCACCTTTCACCTTCATCCGCCTCTCCCCTCTATCCCGGCTTCCCTTTGGCATCCTCTGTCTGATAAAAAGGCTTTGCTGTGGAAAAAAATCACAACAGACCTGAGCAGCAGCGATAGCGGTGACAGGTGAGAGGAGGAGGAGGAGTGGGAGGAGGAGGAGGACGGGGAGGAGGAGGAGGAGGGAGCCACACTGGAGGAATGAGCCAGGATGTGTACTCATTTTGCCCGAGTACAGATATACTGTATATACAGCTCTTGAGGTCAAAATAAGTCCAAATTATAAGCGTTTTATTGTCTAAAAGGAAGTCCACTGTTAGCATGCAAGTTGTTAGATTTAAAGTAACGGAAAAACTCTGCTCTGGTCTCTGATAGTTGTAAAAAGTGCTTATAAACTCATGCAAACTGTAAAATGAACTAGTTTTGGTGGCTACTAAAAAGATTCCTTTGATTAGAGGTGTTGAATATGTAGTACTATTATTAATAATACATGTTGGCAATACATCAGGTCAATGCCTTGTTGTATGTTGTAAATAGGCCCGTCGACAGAAATTTGGGGCCCGGGGCAAGAAGCCTTACATGGGCCCCCCTTTAATATAAATTTATAGGAAGATGGTCCAATGGTTGTGTGTTAGTAAAGTGAGGTTGGTGTATAGTATCTAGTATTTTCTGATGTATGTTATAATGTTTCTCATCACAAACAGACCTGGAGTTGCGTTTTGTTTATTCACACATGTTTAACACACAAACCCTGCATTTTTAGGTGAGTTCTTCCACAAACAGACCTGGAGTTGCGTTTTGTTTATTCACACATGTTTAACACACAAACCCTGCATATTTAGGCTGAGTTCTTCTCTCAAACTGAAAACACCGTTCCACCTCGTGATGTCATGTGGTAATACAGGAAGTGCTCCACTGTGTTTTTAAACTCCATACACCTTCACTAGAATCATTTGGATGATTTCAGCCCTGGAACTGCCAATCTCTACTGAACTAAAGGTAAAAGGAGCTGTTAAATTGAAAACTACCACTTCATGACATCACAAGGTGGAACAGAGCATTTTGAGGTTTGGAGATGTAGACAGACTAATAATAAAGAGTTGCTTAAACAATGAAAAAAACACAACTCCAGGTATGTTTTTGATGAGGTAACAGTAGAATATGGCTTAAAGCTCACAAGAGTCACTTTTGTGTAATATAGGACCCTTAAGATAATTGTGGACACATTACTGGATAATGACATAATTTAAAAAAAAATAGTACTAATGCAGGAACATTTAGTGACAGCAGAAGTTGGACAAAAGAAAAGAAAAAAAAGAGATAGATGGTGCTTTCTGAGTAACTGTTAGCTGTTTGCCGAGAGCGGTTGAGTCCTGTCAGGATCTGGACAGCACGAGATCTAAGAAGGAGGATGGGAGATCTAACATGACACAGCCTTAGGTCACCAGTGTTTTTCTCCAGACATGGGCAGTTTGTAATGATAGAAAACAGAATTCTGCTTCCATCAACTAAAAACTTCTGCATATATTGCCAGTGTAATCCCTCAGTCATCCAGGTATAAGCCATAGTGAAAGAAACATTCAGATCTGTCAACTGAACAAAAAGTTGTAGGAGTGAAGACGTTTCGCTGCCCATCCAAGCCGCTTCTTCAGTTCTGGTCAGATTACTCGTGGACACTGCCTTATATCTGTCTGAAGGGAGGCGCTAACTGCACTGAAGATAACATAACTATTGTTTACAGCTCGTTTGCTAGGACCTGGCCTACAAAGAGGACTGAAGAAGCGACTTGGATGAGCAGCGAAACGTCTTCACTCCTATAACTTTTTGTCCAGTTGACAGATCAGACTTTTTCTTTCATCTGCATATATTAAACATAGTAAACATTGTATAGTATTTTGTAATCTAGTTCTGCCTTGTAGCGAAAACCATAACCATGCAGTGTCGGTCTGCTTAAAGATAAGAACTGATAAGATTATAGCTACATTTTATGCTTTAAAATCAGTTTTGCGATTTAATTAAATTTTCATAAGGAAAGCAAGATCCGGCAATCTGTGATTTTGTGCTTTCGAGCTTCAGGGCTTTGTCCAAACTAAAAATATGTTTATAAGCCAAGTTAAATTCAAATTCAATTATTTATTAGATTTCATATTCATTGTTCAGTTGGGCTCAGACCAGTGAACTCAACGCACTTGACCATAGCTAAAACACACACATTTTTTCACGTTTTTTCTCCCAATTCATAATATTTACTTTATACTTGCTTTATATTTGTTTAGACAGGGACAGGGGTGGGATTTAATACATTTTCTTCTTCCCACTCCCTTTTGACGATTTAATACATTTTCTTCTTCCCACTTCCTTTTGACCTTAAATAAGAAAAAAAATATGTGAAATGTGCATTAAGTGTACTGGATACATGTAAACTGACTTCTTGTGTTCATTAATCTGCTCAAAATAAATTTTTAAAAATGAAAAATGAATAAATAGATAAAACTGTTCTGTATTAAAATGCAATTCAAAGCACAAAGTCACTCGTGGCACATGGCATTGACCAGCACACATTTAGAGTTAAAATAGTAGTGGGGATTAGATTAGGAGGGGCATGGGACAGGGGGGTGGTTTTGCCCCTCAGCTATTTGCACTGACTGAAGGTGAAAGGGCAGCCCATCTGGGAATGCCTGGGAGGTGGAGATAAGTCTACGTGAAAAAAACCTCTGCCATATCAAATTTGCTACATTAAAACCTCATTATCTATAGACCAGGGATGGGGTAGGTCTTACGGGGGGCGAGGAGGAGGAGGAGAGGTGATGAAGGAGCCGCTGCTGTCTCCACCGTGTGTGCACTTACCCAAAGGTTCCCTGAGGACTGCATAACTTCGAGCTATGAGATAAAATTAGCGTCTGTATAGTGCAAAACACAGCACATCTTTCTTGTATACACATCAAAGTAACTGGGATGAAGCAATAGTCTTGTTTTGATACCTAATAGATTCCTCTTGTTAATAACGTTAAACTTGCAAAATGGCAAATAAGGCCAACTTGAAATCCGGCTGCTGTTTTTGATTATGTAAGGATTTTATTCTGTCAGAGAGGAGCAGCAGTGGAAACTTTTCGAGCTGTTCCCTCAAATTTAATTGCTCCAAAATATCGAAACCCTACTTTTTCCTCAACTAAAAAAAACATCTCCCAAAACTTCTGGGTTAGATAATAATTGCATCAGATTATACAGTTTCTAGAGGAGTTTACAATAGCTATTAATACACAGAGAGAAGTATTATATAAACAAAGGTGTGGGTAATGCAAAGACAATGGTATACATGTTTCTTTAAATAGTTCTGAGTGGGACAGTGGTGCGAGGCTGTCCCTGCTCTCAGCTGTGTCAGAACATCCGGGTTAAGACCATAGTCTGTATAAAGAAGTGGACTAAGTGAGTGTGACATCACCCATAGCGTTCGGCTCCAGTCAAATGAAGCTCATCGAGGCCAGAGCAGTTACAGGGCGATTTTCTAGCCAGACTCCATATTTGGAATTCCGACTGCAAGTATCATAGCAACCAAAGAGCCAATTTGGAGCGCTGTGAAAGGTAACACCCCTTCCCGCGCTTAGCAACGCTGTCAATCAAACCTGTTGCTAACGCTAGCACGAGCAACCTCGCCTGATTCGCCTGTTGTTAATGTTCATATCTTGATTTACGGACACAATAGCGAAATAAAAATACCAGCATCATGTAGAGCGGGTTAATATGAACATTTTAAGACCAAAATGATGAGTCTGACAGCAGCAGTTGCAGAGAGAGGGGTGACAGTTTTCCAGTGTAAAGTGAATTGGAGTCAGTCGATGAAGCTGGAAGCGCGCCCATGCTAACTTCCTATTTGGAACGCAGCGGCTAGCGGGTTAGCTATGTCCATTTATATATATAGCCTATGGATAAGACTCAACAATTTTTTGATCAGCTTTTTGCAATGGTGATTTGATTAGAGTTAGATGAATCAATACCCAGATCCTAATTGATACTAAAGCTAGAATCAAAACTAGATTTATGATTTATGTTTAACTACAAGAATCAGTTAAACCAGTCCAGAAGCAATTTGAAATATCCAACCAATACAGGTTAAAGGTCCTATATTACACAAAATTGACTCTTGTGAGCTTTAAGACATGTTATAATGCTGTTACTTCCTCAAAAACATACCTGGAGTTGTGTTTTGTTTCATTCACACATGTTAGAATAATCCTGCATTATTAGTCTGTCTACATCTCCAAAGCTCAAAATGCTCTGTTCCACCTTGTGATGTCATGAAGCGGTAGTTTTCAAATTAACAGCTATCGTTTACTTTTTGTTTAGTAGAGATTGGCAATTCCAGGGCTGAAATCATCTAAATGATTCTAGTGAAGGTGTATGGAGTGTAAAAACACAGTGGAGCACTTCCTGTATTACCACATGACATCACAAGGTTGAACAGAGTGTTTTCTGTTTGAGAGAATAGGGGACCTCCGTTATGTTTTAAGGATTTGCAGGATTCCTCAAACATGTGTGAATGAAATAAAACACAACTCAAGGTATCTTTTTGAGGAGTAAAAATAGGACAGAACTGATCCAAACGTGTTATGTAGCTGTTAAGAATCCTTCAAGTCACTACAGAACTACTTTGTAAATAAAAGTTCAAATATATGTGACTTCCTGGGCCAATTTGATCAGTAAGCACTCTTATTACATCAAAGTATATGTCCAAACAGGATATCGACTGAACCGATATTTGGAAGCCGATATCTGATCCAGCCATTTTTTTCAGAATCGACGGAAGAAATGAATCAACTGCAGCCTTAAACACACACTGGTGGCTACTCCTATAGCCACTTTTCAGATGTCATTTTTCAACAAAGACTTCTATTTCTAACAATATGCAGTAAACTTACATAACTCCATTCCCCCTGCAGTACAGCGCTCTCCCTGCCAACTCTGCGTTATAAGAAAGAGAACTGGAAAGAGTAAATAAGTCCTCTCTAGAGTCACGCTCTTAAGCCTTGTTCGCGTCTGCTTGCATCAAAGTGAACAGATAACAAGAGCTGGAGCTGGTAAAGTTTGTGCGCGGTTTCTGTATGAGTTATGATCGTCGCAACTTACTGACACTTTATTAAAGCCAGAAAAGTGGGTGCAGAGATGGCGAACCTTATCCGCAAAAACGCCCCAAAACAGTTTATTTCTGTTGTGTAAGTTGGATGTGAAAATGGCCAAGACCCAACTGCGGAGGCTTTTTGTTGCATGGGCTTCTGTTCCTCGCACAATCGCTCGTAGGTGCTGCGGTAGAATAGATGGGGACAATTTGAACTGCAGCTCTGGGCTATAGTTATGCTTCTAAATTAATTAAGCTGTATAGAACTCTCTCAGTGTTAAATGTGATGCTGGGATTTAAATGGGGCACTTAACAGCATGGTGGGATTTTCTTTGTCAGAATCCTCGGTTAGCTTTGGCATCGTGACCTGTCAGCTTGTTCATCCAACTTCAGGCCCAGTCTGTTAATTGGAAGCTTCATTGTATTAGTCACACTTTAACATAGTTGGTTTAAGAGATTTTATGAAAGGATTCCCTCCACAAACGTTGCTGTGGCTTAATGCTGCTTAATGTAATCAGCTCTCATTAAAGTTGTAGGCTACACAAGGCGCTCCGGACTGGAATTCTGGCACATGAAATCAGGAGAAGCGTCTAATCAAAAACTCTCCAAGTTAAAGGTCTATTTAAACCATAGACTGTATATATAAATGAACATAGCTAACCTGCTAGCCTCCACGTTCCAAATAGGAAGTCGACTGTGGCTTCAATTCACTTTCTGTTGAAAAACTGTGGCCCCTCTCTCTCTAACTGCTGCCGTCAGACTCGTCATTTTGGTTTTAAAATATTCGTACTGACCCGCTCTACATGATCCTCACATTTTTATTTTGCTATTTTGTCCGTAAATCAAGATATGAACATTAATAACAAAGACAAATCAGGCACCTTCTTTCCCCGAGGTCGCTCCCGCTAGCGCTAGCAACAGGTTTGATTGACAGCGTTGCTAAGTGCCCGCTCCCTTCTAAACCAGCGGTGCGGGCGGGAAGGGGCGTTACCTTCAACAGCCTCACTCTGGACTGTTTCTTTGGTTGCTATGATATTCGAGGTCAGAATTCTTAATACGGAACTTGGCTCCAAATTCACCCCTAAAACTGCTCCAGCCTCGATGAGCTTCATTTGACTGGAGCCGAACACTGTGGGTGACGTCACACTCACTTAGTCCACTTCTTTATACAGTCTATGATTTAAACTGGCAGAAAGACAGGATGGGGAAAAGTGCCTGAGTGATAAGCCTGTCACGATAACAAAGTCTGAAGTGCGATATATTAATATATAAGTAAATATAGACGATAAATGATAATATTGAAACCAAACTAAAGCAGAATTATCCCCCAGAAAGTTTTTTAAATTCACAATATTGTTAAAAAATATGAGCTGCAAAAAACACAACAGTTGTCGTTCCTTTGTGTCTATAATGAGTCATAGAAGTTTGTAAGTCAACCTCCTACAGCTCAAGTCTCATCATAATGCAGAAAATTAACAAAAAATGTCCAATTAATACAAAGAAAAAGCCCCCACAATAAATACTGACTCTCAAAAGTAATTCTTCCATCTGTCATGTATTGAATGATAAGTTGATATAGTAATTATCGTGACAGGCCAACTGAGCACAGACTGAATAAAGAAGTGGACTAAGTGAGTGTGGGGTCACCCACAGCGTTCGGCTCCAGTCAAATGAAGCTCATCGAGGCTAGAGCAGTTATAGGGGCCGATTTGGAGCCGAGTTCCATATGTGGAATTCCGACCGCGAGTATCATAGCACTGAAAAAGGGGTGTTACCTTCAACAGTCTCTCTCCAGATTGGCTCATTGGTTTTTGCCAATTATATCTTGATTTATGGACACAACAGTGAAAAAATGAAAACCCCAGGATCATGTAGCGCGGGTTAATACGAACATTTTAAGACCAAAATGATGAGTCTGACAGCAGCAGTTACAGCGAGAGGGGCCACAGTTTTTCATGTCAAGTGTCTGACAGCAGCAGTTACAGCGAGAGGGGCCACAGTTTTTCAATGTCAAGTGAATTGGAGCCAGAGTCGATGGCGCTAGAAGTGCCGCCCATGATCACTTTGTATTTGGAACATGGCGGCTAGCACGTTAGCTAAGTCCATTTATATATAGGGTCTATACTACTAAGTAAGAAACAGAAGCACTGAATCTCTATGACAACCAAGAATGACCAGAATAGCACATCACAAATCAGATCAAATCACAAATACATTTTTATTGTGATGTTGCCTAATTTCTCATTTAAAAGTCGACCCCAGGGCAGCTGCGGCTAGAGTAGGAGCTTACAACCACCGCTATATAAATCCAACCGAAATCATTATTAGATTGTAGTTTCCATTTTAATTCTGTTTCCGCTTAGAGTGATGACTCATGAAAATCAAAGTTCCTGTCCTGTGTGAAAGCAGCGCACAGCTTTTTAAATCAAAGAACAGAACAGAGGGTCCACAACGTTTGATCGTTTTCCAGAGAGATTGGGTTTGGCTTTCTCCATCTGGTGCCAAGCCACGAGCAAAATCTCCAGAAGCGATTCCCTTTGTTCGTTGCAGTTTGGGAAGCAGCAAACTCCAGTGAGACTTTGCAAACTTTTCAGTCTCTCCTTAAGTTCCACCCAGCTCCTCATGAAGCAGAGAGCGAGCAGAGAGAGCATGCTCAAGAGGACGTAATGCCGGTTAACAACGCACTCAACTCGAAATGTGTCTGCGGCAATACACAGAGACATGATGGAACTGGAGTCTTTCCTGGCCTATGAATAAAATTAAGATTAGTTAACTTTTCGGTTACAATAGTGTGGCTGCCTTCCCCCTGTTGGACAAAAATATTTACGCTGTCAGATGTTTGTCATATACGGTTTGGTCCTGATCCTGTGCTCGTGCTGTTTGGTGTAACCCCAGTTACTGCAAATCTTCAAAATGAACAAAAATCATATGTCAAATTTGTAACATTATTGGCTAGAAGACTTATCTTACTGAATTGGAAAAAAAACCCCCAAAAAAACAAAAACCTAAACACTAATCTATTTTATGACATAATGAAACATGTCCAAGTAGAAAAAGTTCAATTTGAATTTGAAGGGAAAGTGGACATTTCTCACTTGACATGGGACGTATTTCTTTAGTACTTTGACAAACATGTGAATATGCAAGCACCGCCCACCCATATCTTGATTCACGGACAAAATAACAAAATAAAAACACCAGGATCATGCAGAGCGGGTTAATACGAACATTTTAAGATCAAAATGTCTGACAGCATTTACAGAGAGAGGGGCCACAGTTTTCCAATATAAAGTGAATTGGAGCCAGAGTCAATGGAGCCGGAAGCGCGCACATGATCACTTCCTATTTGGAATGCTGCGGCTAGCATGTTAGCCATGTCCATTTATATATATACAGTCTATGGGACCCATAGAGTGCACACATTTAAACACACTAAATAACATGTTGATTTGCACTCGATATGAAATAGGAGCCAGTGCAGGTTCCACAGCACAGGCCTGATGTGCTCTGATCTCTTAGTTTATGGTCAGTATAACATCTTTCCATCTATAAAACTCCAGTTCATTTGGATCTATACTGTATATGTACAACAGCTTTGAAATATCACATGTCACGTACGTGCACTTAAAACGTACCGTAAAAACATACAGGTCCATGCATCATATTTCTCATAAACATAAACATTTACTTCCGAAGTTGCAGTTGTAAAACAAAGTGTTTCAAGGTGTCTTTGAATCGGGCATAACGGGCTTTTTGTTACTTAATCAATGCTAAAGTTGGTTTCATTGACTTCCCCGGAGCTGTGCAGTGGGCTGTGTATGTAAAACCACACCACTTACACATACAAGGCTCAATAAATCAATGGGCATTTCTTTTCCAACGCAGCCTGCCATTCTTTTACCATCCATAGTAATGAAGAGCTGCTCATTTCGCTCTGAGAAAAACAGTTGAAAAGTAGAAGTTTGCGTCAATATCACGTGTTTTCTGTGTCTGTGTGAATGGCCAGTCTCACCAGGCATATGAGCACATTACACTTAACACGAACGCATACACCAGGCTGACATTTTGATGGCCGCGGACCACGTTTGAGTCATTAATTACATATGACGGGGCGTAATGTGGATATGAGTTGACAAGTGTTAGCAGTAGCTGTTAGCACATCTGTCATCGCGACACGTTTCTATCAACATTTAGCCTCCAGTGTCAATATATTTTCTAGAACTTGCTGTGATATGTATGTTCAGTGATATGAGTGGTCTAGTTCTGCTTGTGTCTGGGGGGTTTCCAAGACTATTTCTCCAGTCCTTATAAATCTAGCTCAAAATCTGGTCCTACAAATGTGTAGATATTCTTAGTATTTCTATTTTTCTTAATTAAATCTATTTACTTACTACCCGTTTATTTGAGGGGTTGGAGGTTCACATTAGGGATGGGACGATAAACAATATCGTTTATCGTGATAAAAAGGGTTGACAATAATCGTTCGTGGGACATTTTATATAATCGTGATAATCGCCAACAAAGATAATCGCCATTGTGTCACCAAAATGTGCAGAAAAAAACCTACTTATCCACAGGTGAGTCGACAGGTGGGGACAAAGGAATCTGTTGTCCCGGGGTTTAGGGGCCCAGAATTTGACTCTCTTTCTATTAATTTGTATTAGAGGGGAGCCCATGTGAGACTTCTTGCCCCAAGCCCCCAAATTTCAGTTGACGGCCCTGCTCATTCAGAATATTCTCCGCTAGATCGTAGTTGTTTTCACTGATGACAAAGAACAATACTATAACAGTTCTTTAAACACGGAACTTATTCATAAGATTAAATTTATAATTATTCACATCCATAACATTTTAAAGCAACTTATAATATACAATCTTATTATAATAATTATCGTGATATAATCGTTAATCGCAATTATTTTGGCCATGATAATCGTGACACTAAATTTCGATATCGTCCTATGCCTAGTTCACACAGCTGCCAAATATGAACCCCATCTATTAGTAAAAAGGCTGATACTTAGACATACAAGTATCATCAAAGTACTGTAGTAGCAGTGTCAATATAAGTAACAAATCTTATATTGACAGTGGTCAGAGGGAAGTGCTGACGGTTATAAAGAAACACGATCTTCAGTGGCACATTCATATTCATCTTATGCTTGATCACATTTTGAACATGTGTTACTTACTGAACTGTATCTGGAATTCTGACGTGAGCATTATAGCAACTGAAGGAGGCTGTTGTAGGTGACGCCCCTTCCCGCCCACATCGCTGGTTTAGCAGGAATCGGGCGCTTAGCAACGCTGTCAATTTATGTCAATTTTATTAATTTATATTAGATGGGGGCCCATGTGAAGCTTTTAGTCCCAGGCCCCCAAATTTCTGTCGACGGGCCTGGTTGTAGGTTCCTGCACCGGTCGACTATGAGCCTCAGGCAGGGTGCAATCCTCATGGAGCAACAAGGCAAATACCTTTAGAAGTACCAGGTAAGTTACTTTAAATCGCATATTATAATGACAATAGTCAAGATATGTGTTGATAATATAGACAAAATGGGTCCGCAGACCATCCATGTTATGATCACATCTATTACTTCTCCATAACTCATTCTTATGCAACGACTATCGTATTCACCAGTTCAAACACTATCTGTCAATGCATCCTATTAATTTAACTGACAAATTCAATATCGACGTGTCCATATGTTTAGATCATCACTGAGCCGTCATTGCACCAGCAGTAGTTTATAGCCAGTTCTTCATATTGATAAAGAATCATCTCCAGACGGCGTTAGATTCAATTCTCTGATGAACCTTACCCATAGTTTCAGTTTCCTGTTATATGTGACATTTAGGCTGTGTCCGAATGTCCACACTGTTCCTTACAAAGGGCACTATTTAAGGGTCAGTTGGTGAAAAAGTAGTGCAATCAAAATTTCCCACAATATATCTTGAAAAGTAGTGGGCATAAGTGGTCACTAAACCGGTCAATACAGACCACAATGCATTGCGAGAGTCAGAACAGGTCTTTAACTGGACAAAACACAACTGAATAAGGACTTGTGCCAGTTCAATCTGATCATTATTTATGACAGAAATCAAGTTTTATCAGAGTTTAGCCTTTAGACTTTTATTACCCAGAGTCACATGACCCGACTCTAGTGAGATGTGTGTCCGAATCTCTCTGTGAATGAGGCACTTCCCATTCAAAACATACAATATTAATTTTGAATTGTTAATTGCTAGAGGAGGAAGCTATACATTTATGAAAATGAAATAAAATGTACCCATACCAGACTTGATATATTTCATTTTGACACATTTTGTATGAACTAATGCACAACAGACTCACACACAAACAGAGATTCATCATGATGCCCTACCTTGTCATAGTAGCGTATCTCGTAGTCCAGGATGATGCCGTTGGGCTGTTCGGGCGGTGGCCATGACAACGAGAAGCTGCGGCTGGTCGAGCTAACCTGGTGCATGATGGGAACGACCGAGGGAGCTGGTAAACACACACACGAACACAAAACACACAAAATCAATTAGACAGGAAACCTGTTCGGAGCGTAAATATGGAAATATACGACCACACGGGATTATTTACGATAGGAAGAGCCGTAAGAGCCGAAAGAGCCGAATGTTTTCTCATGCGGGCTCGGGAAAACAAATTACTGTTCTTGTCACTGAGGGGGAACTGAGAGTTATGTGTGCAATGCATTTTTACTCATATTTTTATAAACTAGAGGCTGGTGGCAGTAATGTGGCTGGCTTCATTTGAATAGCGGAGTTTACCTCATTTGTGTGCGACTGAATGGCCAAGGCTACAGTATATAGTCGCTATACTGGGATATTCATTATAAAGTACACTATGTGAAATGGTTGACGGTTTAGCTGCATTAATTATAAAGGGGTCTATGTGGGCAAAAGATGCATTAATGGGCCCATATTACGCTATTTTCTGATCTGTTATAATGTGTACTCATCACAAACAGACCTGGAGTTGTGTTTTGTTTCATTCACACATGTTTAACACACAAACCCTGCATATTTAGGCTCTTCCCTCAAACAGAAAACACTCTGTTCCACCTTGTGATGACATGTGGTAATACAGGAAGTGCTCCACTGTGTTTTTAAACTCCACACAACTTCACTAGAATCATTTGGATAATTTTTTAGCTCTGGAATTGTCAGTCTCTACTAAACAAAAGGTAAAAGGTAGCTGTTAAGTTGAAAGCTACCACTTCATGACATCATACGGTGGAACGGAGCATTTTGAGCTTTGGAGATGTAGACAGACTAATAATATAGTTACTCAGACATTTGTGAATGAAACAAAACACAACTCCAAGTATGTTTTTGAGGAGGTAACAGTATTATAACATGGCTTAAAGTTCACAAGAGTCCATTCTGCGTAATATGGGACCTTTAGATATCACAGATTTAAAGGTTTACTGTGTGACTTTTCTGACAGAAGGTACTAAGGACTAAGTGAGTGTGACGTCACCCACGGCGTTCGGCTCCAGTCAAATGAAGCTCATCGAGGCCAGAGCAGTTATAGGGGCCAATTTGGAGCCAAGTTCCATATTTGGAATTCTGCTCATGAGTATCCTAGCAACCAAAGAGCCAATCAGGAGTGATGGTAGTTGGAGGTAACACCCTTTCCCGTCCGCACCGCTGGTTTAGCAGGGAGTGGGCGCTTAGCAACGCTGTCAATCAAACCTGTTGCTAACGCTAGCGGGAGTGACCTCAGGGAAAGAAGTCGCCAAGTTTGTCTGTTAATAATGTTCATATGTTGATTTACGGACACAATAGTGAAATAAAAACCCCAGGATCATGTAGAGCGGGTTAATACGAACATTTTAAGACCAAAATGACGAGTCTGACAGCAGCAGTTACAGAGAGAGGGGACAGGGGGTCAGCTATGTCCGTTTATACATACAGTCTGTGGTTGATAGGCTACAAATCAACTGAACGGATCAAATTATATATACTTGTCACAGCAAAAAACATATGTGCGTTTCATTTAACAGGGGTGTAATTGCAGACAATATATTTTAGTTTTATGCATGTTCGCGTTGGTACAGGCTGAGTCATCAGACACCATGGGACAGATATAATCCATTTTAATGCTATGAGAATTGGAAATCTTTTTGTGCTGTCAGAATGTGAACTAGCTGACAGCTGAAAAGTCACTATAGGGATTTGGGATATTTTAGGTGCTTAGCTCGCCTCCAGTGAAAAACTCGCTAAATCGTCTGCATTATGGTGCATTCAGGGACAATAACGACTTTCTAAAGATCTTGCTAGCACGAAATGTTTACAGTTGACAGTTGTTAGAAGCGCATTTTGGGGTGACAATGAATCCAATTTGATTTAAGAATGGCGTTAGATAAGCTAAGATGCCATTCCTTCCATAAGCATCTCTTAAATTTAAATTTGGAAAGTAGTTGAAAATCTCACTTGTGTCTGCCGCTATTAAGTATTGATGGGGAAGTAAGTCAGCTCACGTTATAGTCTGAGAATTACCCTGTCAAGGAGCGAGAGAGGGGACAGAGGCGGAGAGGGAGAGAAAGAAAAGAGGAGAAGATGAAAGCTTTGGATGTGCGCAGAAAACAGACGGAGATGACAAGCCTCAGACATGTTTTATGAATTAAAAGGCAGCTCCCTTTCGTTTCGTTTCATTTTTCCCCCCAGCCTAGTCCTGCTCGCGGCCCCAAGGTACGCAGCCCACAACCATATATAATTCACACGTACCCGCCTGATTGGTGGTAATGTTGATTGACAGTTGTTGGGCGGGATAAGGGCTCTTGTTGGAGACGCCGTTGACAGCCTGAAAAACAACAAAATGGGTCAGTGATGCTGTAGAGTGCATAGTAAATGGAACAGCTAGGACCTAAGCACTTTCTATAGAGGAGGAACGAATCCAAGTACATAACATAGATGCATGAATTTAAATAACAAAGATATTTACCAGAAAAAAAAACCACTTCACATTTTTAAAGGGCCCATATTACGCTATTTTCTGATGCATGTTATAATGTTGTTTCCTCGTCACAAACATACCTGAAGTTTTGTTTTTTTTCTTTCATTCACACATGTTTAACACACAAACCCTGCATATTTAGGCTGAGTTCTTGTCTTAAACAGAAAACACTCTGTTCCACCTTGTGATGTCATGTGGTAATACAGGAAGTGCTCTGCTGTGTGTTTAAACTCCATACACCTTCACTAGAATCATTTGGATAATTTCAGCTCTAGAATTGCCAATCTCTACTGAACTAAAGGTAAAAGGAGCTGTTAACCGCTTCATGACATCACAAAGGAACAGAGCGTTTTAAGCGTTGGAGATCTAGACAGATTAATACTGCAGGATTACTCCAACATGTGTGAATGAAACAAAACACAACTCCAGGTATGTTTTTGAGGAGGTAACAACATTATAACATGGCTAAAAGATCACAATAGTCAAATTTGCATAATATAGGACCTTTTAGATTAAGTATACACAGAAGAAAACGCATTTATTTCATAGTATTTTTGTGGTTTTATGACAAGTCCCTAGTACAACCCACAGACTGTGGACTAAGTGAGTGTAACGTCACCCACAGCGTTCGGCTCCTGTCAAATGAAGCTCATCGAGGCTAGAGCAGTTATAGGGGCCAATTTGGAGTCGAGTTCCATATTTGAAATTCCGACCGCGAGTATCATAGCAACCAAAGAGCCAATACGGAGCGAAGCTGTTGAAGGTAATGCCTTTCTGCCTGCACCGCTGGTTTGGCAGGGGGTGGGCACTTAGCAACACTGTCAATCAAACCTTTTGCTAATGCTAGCGGGAGCAACCTTGGGGTTAATACGAACATTTTAAGACCAAAATGACAAGTCTCACAGCAGCAGTTACAGAGAGAAGGGCCACAGTTTTCCAATGTAAAGTGTATTGGACCCAGAGTAGATGGAGTTGGAAGTGCAGCCCATGCTCACTTCCTATTTGGAACGCGACGGCTAGCAGATTAGCTATGTCCATTTATATATACAGTCTATGGTATAACCACAGTAAGACCCATAGCCTAGAAACATGACACATTGACAGACGACAGAATTGACCTCAAAAGTCCTTTCATACAAAACCCTTAATTAAAATCTTAACTTGATTATTGCAATTAAATAAAATAACTTGACTTGAAATACGTCTGTTTGTTCATTTATGTGAAGAAGAAAAACGCTACAGCAGTTTCTGAAACAAAAGCCCATAAGAAACAACAGAGATCACCGTTCTTTTCCCACCTGTCCTGATTCAAATACAAACCACATGCAGGTAGTATCTTCTAATCAGGATCTCCACACCACAAGCACAAATCAATTACCATGTTCACTGTGCATTTAAGACCACCTAATTAGCTGCCACATATTGTTTATAGTGAGCTCATTTTGGAAGTCATAAAACGCCTTCAGTCAACGCAAATCACTGAACAACAGCGTGATAATTAGAAAGGCTAGCCTCGCTCCCAGCTATAACTCCGCTTTGTTTTTCTTTTCCCTTTATTTATACTTTACACTCATTACGGGCTTAATAAAACAGCACAAACGTTGATTTTAGCATTCCAAGATTATTTTAAAATTATTGTAAAAATGATGACATAGTATAGTTTTATATATGTCAACATTAGATTCTTTGGCCCAATACCTGGCTAGGATGACCCCTGCCCTACTGTGGATAAGCCTCCCTCTGTTCCTTAGTTGAGTGGGCTCTGGTCCTACAGACGAGTCCTGGTTTAGTCCTGGTTTAGTCCTGGTTCAGTCCTGGTTCAGTCCTGGTTTAGTCCTGGTTTAGTCATGGTTTAGTCCTGGTTTAATCCATGGGAGTGGATCTCTCCCTCACTGTGGTTCTCCTCGAGGTTTCTCTTTTTCCCACTGGGTTTTTTTTTTTTTTAGTTTTTCTTTGCCGAGAAGAAGGGTCTAAGGACAGGGGGCGCTCTGGGACAGTTTATTTGTAAGTTGTTCCAGCAGGAGGAGGGTCTGAGGACAGGGGGCGCGCTGGGACAGTGGTTCCTGAAGGAGGAGGGTCTAAGGACAGGGGGCGCTCTGGGACACTTCTCCATTTGCTTGTTTTCTGTTGATTCATCTGCTTGTCTGTTTCTTTCTGTTGGTTAAATCAGTTCTCATGTTCAGCCCCAAGAGGCGACTGCTGCTGTGATTTTGGGCTTTACAAAAATAAATTGAATTGAACTAAATTCTTTTGAGTAAATATAAATAACAAAGCTTTAGTGTATGGACCACAGTATTCCCTCTACCATGTTCTTACTTATAGTTACTTCGCTGGGGGTGTTCTACATGTATGCAGGAATGTTCAGCAGTTACCATGGTGACATAATGGACACATTAGCCAACCCTGCCAAAAACGTTTTAAGATGGTCTGAAAACTCAAGAAAAATACAAAATGGTAGCCAACCCTGCCAAAAACGTTTTAAGATGGTCTGAAAACTCAAGAAAAAATACAAAATGGATTTAAAGAGCACATTTTCAGGAGCCTGTGATCAATCCGAGCGTTCATGGTTATGTTTAGGAGTTTGAGTTTCAACAAAAATGTGACAGTGACTAACTGAGAAACTGTTGGCTAATGCTAGCTAGCTTGTGACTGAAATATTATTTGAGAGGGACTTGTTTAACAGCACAAATCAGCTCACCTCTTGTAGTTCAAGCTAAGTCAGCTCTTTATGGTCAGGTTGTGTTAAAATAAAGCTCAGATTCAGTCTAACTTGAGCAACAGAGCTTCAGACAGAGTAGTGCTTTCAATTAGCTTCACACCCTAAGGGGATGTTGATGGCATCAGCGGCAAAGTATCAATTGTCACCTGTCTGATTCGGCTCTGTAACTATGTTCCCCAATAGTTATATTTCCCAGAACTTCTAGGTCTAGTGGAAAGTACTGTTGTGTCCTTAGGGATGCCATTTCACTCACATCGCCGAATATGAATGTGATGCGTGAGTGTTGGTGGTGTTTGGAGGGACTGATGGTGCAGATTGGCAGCCTCACTTTTGTCAGTCTGCCTCAGGGCAACTGTGGCTACATTAGAGCTTACCACTAACACATGCGGAGTGAATGAATAATGCACCGTAAAGCCGTCTTGGAGTCTCAAAAGGCACTGTATGAATCAAATGCTTCACCTGTGTTCTCCATATTCTATAGAGGGAGGAACATTAGTACATACCCATATTCTATAGCAGAGATTGGACATTAAACAGTAATATCGTTTATCGTGATAAAAAGGGTTCACAATAATCATTCGTAACATTTTATATAATCGTGATAATCACCAACAAAGATAATCACCATTATATCCCCAGAATGTCCAGAAAAAATGACTTACCCACAGGGGAGTCAACGGGGGGGGACAAAGGGGTCTGTTGTCCGGGGCTACAGGGTCTTAGGGGCCCAGAATTGGACCCTCTTCCTATTAATTTGTATTACGGGGGGCCATGTGAGGCTTTTTGCCCCAGGCCCCCAAATTTCAGTCGCTGGCCCTGCTTATCCATAATATTCTCCGCTAAATCGCAGTTGTTTTCACTGAAGTACAATACTATAACAGTTGTTTAAACATGGATCTTATTCATAATATTAATAATCCATAACATTTTAAAACTGTCAGCAACTTTAATCATTATCGTGATACAATAGTTAATCGCAATTATTTTGGCCATGATAATCGTCACATAAAATTTCAATATCGTCCCAGTACCTGTGTTCTCCATATTCTATAGATGTAGATAGATGTTCTTCTTTTACTGTAGAACTTTGAGATTTGCCTTCAAATGTAAAGTGCATTATACATAAATCCATTATTATTATTATTATTATTATTTTGTTACTGGGGAACATGGTACATCACGTCTTAAAAGGTGCCTCTGTTCCCTGATCTTGTTGCTCTTAATCTACCGTAAATTCAAGTTTCTACACTGTTCCTAAACCTAACCCATAGTTTTAACTTTAACCATTTATCCTAATGCTAGTTTTGCTCCATTTGAGAAATACTGCACTACTACTGTAAAAAAAAAAAATACTGTAAAAAGATATATTAAAAAAAGGAAATATAAATCTATGTAACTGGAACATAGCTACTGGGGACATGGGGTTGACAGGAGCAACAGTAGCTCAGTTGGTAGCGCGTTTGTCCACTGATTCGTTGTCTCACAGGTGGTGCGATTCCAGCTCCCACAGATGCTGTCCTTGTGTCCTTGGGCAAGACACTTCAAAACCCACCCCGCCCCCGGTGTCTGCGTACACTGGTGTATGAATGTGTGTGTGAATGGGTGAGCGGTTCCTCGAAGGTGCCTTGAAGGTGGAAAAGCGCTATATAAAAATCTGACCATTTACCATTCGGCCCTCGTATTCTATCGGGCACCTCGCATTAGCGTCTTGTACCAACCTGCACGTCAAAAGTATAGGAGGTATGCGCCCGCAGCTTGCTTATCTCCACCCTCGTATCCTTCAGGCTTCGCTTCCCGGGCACGAACCCCACGCTGTCGTCGCACGGCTGGCACGCCCTCCTCTCTGGACTGTGGCAGCGTCGGCATATCACGTTATAAGACAGGTCCTCTCTGTGGCCAGTGTCCCGGGGGGGGTTCCAATCCAAGACCACCGACGTCTGGTTCACTATGGACACCAGGTTTCGGGGAGCGGAGGGAACGCCTAAGAATGAAAAAACAGCAGGAAATACAGTGAGAATAACTCCAGACTTTTAATGAAATAAGCGGCCACACCAAATCGCTCTTGGGATTTCAATCAATTCAATTTGGATTAGGCCGTGAGAGCAGCAGTAAGTTAATGCCTGACACCTGGATGCAATCAAACTTCATTACACAGAGCACTTGAGGAAACCATTTTGGATTTTAATAAGCAGTTCCTCCTAATAGCCTCTATATGAATATCTTAATGAGGAATCTGTGTTTTAATATGGAGGCAAGTGGTTGTTTGAGCGGTGTAGCACTGAGCCAGTCGAGGGGGGCCGTGTTTGGAACCAGCTGAGAAGCACATTTAAGACGCAGCCGCAGATGAGGTCAGACGGGTCACTCCATTTCGCTCGAGTAGAACATATATTAGATCTGATGTAATTTGAAAATGTGGTGAATATAACTGGATATTTCAGTTTCCAAATCAGTTACTGTCCAACTTTTCATAACAAGAATTAGATTGAAACATTCTCACCTTATGTTCTCATAAATAGCTTGTGTACAATCGCTGTGTTGTGGGATTGGTAAAAAATTATGATATTTTTAAGATTAAGATTCATATTACTTATAAAAAAGGGAAAATATGAAGGGAAAAAAACAAACAGCTGTTTCTGGTCAGATTGTGTGAAAATAAAGATGAGATTAAGTCTAACTTGAATAACAGAGCTTCAGACAGAGTAGTGCTTCTAGTTAGCTTCACACCCCCAGGGAATGTTGATTACATCAGTTCCAAAGTATCAATTATATGCAGATATTAATTCCATTATCTTTAGCTCATTTCACTTGGGCCTGTCTATTTGTACAAATCAAATGTATTGAATCGTAGTTTTCAAGTCACATTTAAAGTTACAGCAGAGACTAATGGTACATGGACCAGTGTTTGAGAACCACAACATCTTCCAGTCTGTACATACAATTTACAAAGCTCCTCATTATAAATATACACTGGACATAACAAATGCCAACCTCAAGCAACACTGACACTAAATATAATAATTATTTTTTTGTTTTTGTTTTCTGGTTCTGTCTTGAGTTTTATAAAAGACAGAACCAGACTGAGAGTTAGCAGTGTTCTTAGTTTCTCCTCCCTGTGGTTATCAAAAAATTATAATCCCTACACAGGCCCAGAAATTTTGGGGCCCAGGGCAAGAAGCCTCACAATAATTTAAATGAATAGGAAGAGTGTCCAATTCTGGGTCCCTAGGAACCTGGGGCCCGGAACAACAGACCCCTTTGTCCCTCCCTGTCAACTCACCTGCCAATATAATTGATACTTAAACTAGTACAAACAGCATTTGAATATGAATTTAAACAAAAAAAAAAAAATTGGAAGTTTCCATGAATACGTTTTTTTTCGATATCAGAACTACACAGTATTAGGGCTCGGCGATGTGGGCAAAAAATAAAGGCTCGATTTTTTTTTTATTAAGTGTGGAAAGTGACATTCTATTGTCTAAAGTGTTTTTATTGTGTTTTTATTTCATTGTGGTATAAAAATGGGTATTTCCATTACACAGCCCTCCTACAGTTTAAGCACTGGCCATAACAAAATGGAACAAATAGTTATATATATTATTAAAGATACTAAGATACTACTTTTTGTGTGTGTTGAAAACGACATGTATACAGTCCAAAAAGTGTTTTTATCTTTCTTTCTTTCTTTATTCTTTATTTGTTGAATTTGTTCAAATTCATTAATCTTACAAAAGAAAAGATGATTTGTATCAGATTTAGCTAGTGCTACTTTCCATCTGCAGCCCCTGGGCAGGAGAACACACCTAATACACATTTCATTACAATTACAATTATAAGACTCAGTTCATCATTAATATCATCAATAAAATACAATAAAATGTCCCCATGTCCAATACATGATGTTTCCTACAGTCCTATTATCATTGTGGTATAAAAATTGGCATCGAGTGTCAAGTCTTTCCTCGCGTTTGAAGTTTTAGTACAGTGACTACATTACCTCTCTCTCCTCACTCAAACACAGCCCTTCTTCAGATCAGCTTTACTGTCAGAGAGTAACTTTATGAGAGTTTGTAAAGTCTAACAGAGAGAAGGTGACCCCAGCACCGCCTCCCTCGCTCTTCTCTGCTCTCAGCCTGGACTGGATCAGAGTGACTCCACTGTGTGACATTATAATGAGTCTAATCACACCATCGTTCACAAGGTTAAACATGTCAGCAGCTCCTCTCTTTTCACACACAGGTCTATGTGAGGCTCAGATGCCCTGTCAAAGCACAGGAATACTGCTTTAGTAAGTAAAATGAAGGGGAAGTGAAGATAGAGGTACTATAGTGCAAGGATATTCTTAGAAGTACTCATGTTATCAACTCGGGATCTGTTCTTGACAAACCCAACCTGATCTTTATGGGTAATTTATGGCAACACGCTCTTTAGTCTTAATGTCAGTGACTTTGAGAATATTTCACGGTTCCCATTTATCAGATTTATAGCTCTGTAGTTGGCGGGGTCAGTTACGTTCTCGTCATCCTTTGGTGTGAGTGAAATTCTAGGCTGATTGAACAGACTAACTCTCTGAAACGGAAAACACCCTGTTCCACCTTGTGATGTCATGTGGTAATACAGGAAGTGCTCCACTGTGCTTTTAAACTCCAAACACCTTCACTAGAATCATTTGGATACTCACTAACCCCATTTCTTCAATTTTATGACAATAGTGTTGAAAAAGTCATCAGAAATGGCCTATTTGAGATATTTTTTGATATTTGAATCATGTTGGGGGTCCCACAGATGAATGTTGTCGTTGTGTCCTTGGGCAAGACACTTAACCCATCTCGTCCCCAGTGTGTGTGTACACTAGTGTATGAATGTGTGTGTGACCGGGTGAGTGGCTCCTTGAAGTAAAGTGCTTTGAGTCCCATCACTGCAGTTGACCTCACCACCAACAGCTAAACTCTATTAACTGTGACTCACATTTCATAATTGTTCTGAAGAAGAAAGACTTTGTGGTTTATGTGAGATGGAAGAAGTGGAAAAGCGAAGTTCATTTTTTGTTGTATTGTCCATTTTATGATGGATTTAGAAATCCTTTATTTGATGAGATGTTCACCCAGTGCCCTGATATGTTCTGGTGTAATGACAACAACAAGATGAAATGGTTGTTTCATTCTAATGTTTATAAGTTGGCATCATTTCTCTGTAAAGCCTGGAAGAAGCGGCAAATGAGTTTGTTTAAATGACTCCATTGCTGTTTGTAACTCACGTCTGGCAACTGGCCTATTGTGTTTTATTGTATTTTGTTAATGGTGTTTTATAAGCCCATTAAAGGGCTTGGCATATTACGTGTGTACGCAAGACACAATAATACAATTCATTCATTCATTCTTCACTGCAAAAGCTTATAAAACACATATAAAACTTTCAGATCTGACAATGCAACAGGGGCGGAGCCTGGACAAGTTTGGCAGAAGAGGCTTGAGAAATGAGAAGTAATTAGAACTACGCCAAGTTTATAACCTCCTGAACCAAAGTAACATCTTCACTTCTAACAGATCAGCACTTGTGTCCTTCCCCCAAATGTGGAATTAAAAATGTCAAAGTAGAAACAGAATTAGTGAGATGCAGCAGGAGTGTAATTTGTGCTTCTCATCAGCAAAATGTGGCGCTAAAAGGTCATTTAAAGTTATAGGAAGTATGCGTCCAGTCACTACACTGAGAAATGAACGTAGGGATGCACCGATACAATACTGCTACTGGAAATCGGCACTGATACTGGAAAATGTGCTGGATCAGATATCGGCTTCCAAATATAGGTTCAGTCGATATCCTGATTGGACATATACATTTTTATTTATCCAAAGTTGTTCTGTAGTTACTTAAGCAAAAAAAATAATGCTACGTAACACATTTGGATCAGTTTTGTCTTATTTTATTTTTGTTTTAAGTAAAATAAATGGTGTTTGTCATCTCTGGACTGATATCGGTTGATATCGGGTATCGGCAGATCGATATTGGAACTGAAAAAGGTGGATCAGTTCATCCTTACTTTAAAAGGACCTAAACGGCACAGGTTCTGAGTTTTTAAAGTACTTTAGACACTTGGTATGTGTATGTGAAATGCCTTGCCATGCATTTTCTCTATTCAAAATGCCAGCAGAGGGCGCTAGGACTGCACCTGCTGGAGCATTGAAAAGTGAAGCGGCTCGTATGAACGTAAAATGAATGCTATATATAAACTGCAGTGAACTCTGGTGAACGTGGAGTGGCTTCAGTGGCATTGACTGAAACACGGTTTTGAAGATCAGAGATGGGCAGATTATTGAAAAATACATAATATGGTGAATGCTGTTTTGAAGATACTCAAAATTCGAATATTAAGTATACTGTTTATAATTTTAAAATGCTGCAAACGGAGTGGGGTCAAAATAGAAATTTAAAATATATGTTGTAAACTTCCAAATAAGATAATAAGATAATCTGTATTTTTCACATTTGTTTGATACTTAAGCCTCAACTTATACATTTAAAGGCAGAGTTCTGCTGGATTGACTTAATATCATCAGAATATTGTTATTGTGATACTGTCACTATCGCCCACCCCTAATGAAAATGCCTTATAATAAAAAGCTCAAAAACTCCAGTTAGCATAACATTAGCAAGGGCCCATATTAAGCTATTTTCTGATCTGTTATAATGTTGTTTCCTCATCACAAACAGACCTGGAGTTGTGTTTCATTCACACATATTTAACACATAAACCGTGCATATTTAGTTCATCTCTCAGACTGAAAATACTCTGTTCCACCTTGTGATGTCAGGTGGCAATACAGGAAGTGCTCCACTGTGCTTTTAAACTCCATACACCTTCACTAGAATCATTTGGATAATTTCAGCTGTGGAATTGCCAATCTATACAGAACATAACGGTAAAATGTTGCTGTTAACTTGAAAACTACCGCTTCATGACATCACAAGGTGGAACAGAGCATTATGAGCTTCGGAGATGTAGACAGACTAATAATAAAGTGTTACTCAAACATGTGTGAATGAAACAAAACACAACTCCAGGTATGTTTTTAAGGAGGTAACTAAATTCTAACATGACTTAAAGCTCATGAGAGTCAATTTTGCGTAATATAGGACCTTTAAAAATTCGTACTCACTAACCCTATTTCTTCAAGTCTAAATTGGTCCCATATTATGGCAGCCTCTGTTGCTACCAGACATCCGATTCAGCGGGAGGTCGAGGCTGTTGATCTTATAAACATTTTTTCTTCCATCAGCCTAAGCAGCGATGATTACGCACACACAAACACACGCAGAGCCTTGACACAGATATTCATTCAAACTTATTTTTACCTGAATCGCTCCATCTCAAATACTTCTCCTTTGTCGGCCCCTCGCTGAGATAACAGCAAAGTTAACTTCAAAAACTAGGAAGGTGACATCCATATTTTAAACAGGACAAATCATGCATATTTCCCACTGTTTGACACCTCCACTGGAAAAAGTTGTAGTCTGTTTAAACGCTCGTATTATTATTCTGCTGCTAGCTCGTGATGCTAACCTTTTGCCCTCGATCTGACACCAAATTAAGGCAACTTTTAACTTTTAAGCTAGCCGTCAACGTTTGCGAGAAAAAGTTGAATTATGTACATTTAATGAGCACAATGGCTTCGACCCATCACCTGAAATGACATTTAACTTGTAGAATGCACAGGCCCACTGACAGAAATTTGGGGGCCCGGGGCAAGAAACATCACATGGGCCCCCCTTTAATATAAATGAATATAATATATATGCAGACCACAGCCTCTACTTCTGTCAGAAGAACAACTCTGTATAAAATGTAGTCCCTTATAAATACATTTTATAAATACATTTTATAAATACGACAATAGACTGACTCAATATCTCACTTGTTTGTTGAACTTTGATACGGGAACTTTTAATACAAGATCTCATGATTGTCTATGTCTGAACAAAAGGAGAAAGGGAGGGAGGAGGAGGGAGAAAGAGGAGCGGAGGAGAGAGGGAGGGAGAGTGAGGGAGATGGAGAGAGAGGAGAAGAGAGGGAGGGAGGAGGAGAGAGAAAGAGGAGAGGAGGAGAGAGAGAGGGGGAGGAGAGAGAAAGAGGGAGTGAGAGAGAGGGAGGAGGAGAGGGGGAGAGCAAGAGAGATGGAGTGAGAGCACGAGAGAGAGGAGAAGAGAGGGAGGGAGGAGGAGAGAGAAAGAGGAGAGGAGGAGAGAGAGTGAGAGAGAGAGAGAGAGGAGAGAGGGAGTGAGAGAGGGAGGAGGAGAGAGAGAGGGAAGGCGGAGAAGAGAGAAAGAGGAGAGA
>KN470629.1:37895-57070 GCA_000787095.1 Periophthalmodon schlosseri | reverse complement strand
CATGCTGTACATCAGAGGTCAAACTAAGGACCACAATTGCATTGCAAGATACAAAATGACACCTACAAATTTTTCAGTTATAAAAAGGTTTAGATACTTAAGTTAAGGATATATAAATTGTCGAGAAGAACCATCCGAGGTCTCTTTTGATTTAATTTAAAAGAGTGGACTAGGGGTCAAAAGCAAGAGTTGAACCTCTTTACCAATGTAAAGGGAAGTAACTACTTCACAGTAATCACAGACAGAAACAGGGTTAGGGCGAGATGTCAATTATATATTTGTTGGCGGGTAACACTTTTGATCTTTATCATGAACAATGTCCCATTCACTTGTCAGATAAGAAAAGGATGCTGTAAACATACTGTAAGAGCAGTGACTAAAAGAGACAAACTACAGTGAAAACATTAAAAACTGAGTAGGACATTTTGTAATTCAAGTTTTCTTGAATAACATTTCTGCAATTTGTTATTTGTAATAATTTCATATGATTCAAATAATAAATGTTTTCTGTAAGCTAATTAATATTGAAGACATAAGGCTAAATTACATTAGCATCAAATGTCAATTTTCTGAGTGAATGGAAAAACACCTGCTCTTACATAAATGTGCACTCACATACAACACAGACATAGGAGAAAAACTTAAGAACCATTATGTTAAACAAAATAAAGTAGTAGTGTATTTGCATGCTATTACAGTTTATGATAAACTTTTGAAGTAGGTTGAGCTCAAGTGTGCAGAGAGTTAAAATGGGCTCCATGGGGGAAACCCGTAAAGGTCTGTTTGAGCACATGGACAGAGAACACGGTGTACTTAAAGAAAGACCCCCACTATATAACCTTGTTCTATACAATAAACCACAAGGCAAAACAGTGAGCTCTCACCTATCTGCAGACAGGATATCCCACTCCAGAGTTAGAGCGCTTTAAGTGCAGAAGTGAAGGCAGACAGTGCCAAAGGGTTCTGGTGCTGGTGCTTTGCGGTGAATGAGAGAGGGGGTGTGTTGCAGTGCCTTATGGTCATGTGTGTGCTGTACATGTGTGTACATTAAGAGCGCACCGCGGCAGGGGCAGAGCCGGTGCTCAGAGGAAGAGGAGGAGGAAAGAAAAGAAAGAGTGAAAGACGAGCAAGCAACAGCCTAAAAAGGCTGCTCTTTGAGAATCTATGGTAGGTCACAGCAGTAAAGAGAACAGAGGGGGTGGGGCTGACACACGTGTCATGTATGGAGACTGTCTCTTTAATGCTGCATACGGATGACTCAGCCTCCTGCATACATGCTTTGTTAAACCATACTAACTAACCTACATGCATATGATCAGGACTCATAGGCCATCTGTGGCCCTGTGAGGCATATCCAGTCATCAAAATACAACATAGACCCCCCTTTGTTTTAACCAGGACACAACCAGCATGTCACAGGTGTTTTGAGAACAACAACAAGTTTCCGAAATGAGAGCATAAGTGTGTTTGTGTCTCAGGATGTTGCCATTATTAGAGGCACATAGAGAGGGGGCAGAGAGGAGGCTTCAAAGTCATTGTGTAGGTCAGACATGGAGCCGAGCAGCGCATGTGCACTCTGCCATATATACATCACATACACATGACATGAGACAGACATGCGTGTGCTGGCACAGTGCCAGAGGGGCACACTCACTCACACTGTGGACTACAGCGTCCTCTATGGGACCAAGGATGCATGGCAATAAGCAGGCTTCAGTTATAGTTTGAACCGATCCCCACCAGTAACTGCAGTGCTTAATAACAACCATTCTTACACACAACAACTTAGGACAATGTTGACTTTTTTTAAATTATAAAGTTTAATAAGAAATAGATACTTTTTAATGTAGCTTTAACAAAAAAAAAAACAATCCCGAAACATTAATCATTAATTTGAGAGTTACATTTTTATGAGTCTTAAATTTATGGATACATGATTTCAACTATGCAAGAAAGTAGTAATTTAGAGAAAAACTACCGTTGGTAGTCATCTTTTAGTTTGAAGTAAATGACTAGCACGACTTATCAGGAATCTTTATGCTGTAATGCCTCAGGGTCGTCTCCAAATGCACTACCGTGTATATGAGCAAGCAACACTACTGACACTACACACAAAGGAACTAGAATCACTGCAATGATGCTATAGTATATGTACCAATAAAATGAAAGCTTATTCAGGTACATTTCAAATCAGAACAATGTGAAACTCACATGCTATTTATTGTGTTATTTTTGTACATTATTATGGTTATAAGGTTTATTGTACTGCCCATGCAATTTAACACCTGTCCACTAGATGTCTCTATTGTATTAAATGCCTTTCAAGTGTTGTCAATCATTAGTTTAAAGAACTTTAGATATACAAAACATGGCCAGTGGATTCACATTTTTTGTCTATTATAAAAGGCCTATTGATGCCTAATCCGCAAGTCGTGTGCTTGTGGGGCCAGACTGAAAGAGGGGATGTGAGTGTTATTAGAAACATTAGCTAAAACCCTGTCTTATTCATTCATTCAATTAAGACCTTTTTCCACCTCCATGACACCTTTAGGTCATCACACGCGCATCGCTCTGCTTGTATTTCTCTTGCATTTATTCAAATCTCCTTGACTATGTTTCTCATTACTAACTGGACCAAACAAGTTCCAAGCTAGAGCAATCTCACCTCACTGCTGCATAAACAAACGCACCAAGCTACTATAAAATGGAGGCAACATGGACTTCCAGTAGACAAGACGTGAAGAGCAGTCATAGACTTCACAGCAAGACAGGTGTCGAAAGTGCGAACCAACATGGACAGAACCAAGGGCTGCCAATTCTTCATCACAGGTAAGAAAAAATATATGGATTTCTTATTTAGATGTACATGCTGTGTGGGGCTTAAAAAGCACAAAGCAACTGTGGCGCTGTGACGCCAGAGGCAGTGGAAAAACTGCAAAAAGATTTTTAAGAAAGTTCTACGTCTCAATTATGGTGAGAATAATTACAATAAAATGTATTACTGTTTTTCTCTCTTTTCATCAGTCTACACTCACAACCATAAAATTGTGAGTACATAAATCATATTTTACTCAATATTATGATTATTGTACATACTTATTACTTTGTCACTTGTGTAACTGTGCAGCTGCACAGAATCTTACAATTTTTAACACTACTTGGCAATGCACATCTTTTTCCACACCAAATTTTCATATATAAGCATATTTTTCAATTGACTGTTTTTAAACTGCCATTTTTAACATTATAAATTAAAAACATATTTATGCTTTTTTTCTCTCATGGTGTAAAAGTATAGTGCAGCCATGTCCAAATTATGACCCAAGGGCCAAATGAGGCCCTCAGGCCTTTTATCTTGGCCCTCAGGCTTCTACGAGAATTAGCCAAAATTACCATAAGCCATACTTTATAAGTTTTTACTACTCTACTTTTAATAACCCATTATCAAATATGTTAGTGTGTCATATTGAGCTTCTAAGCCTGAATAAAGGTCAGGAAGCTTAGTCTAACCTGAGCTGAATGGTCATATTTGAAATATTCAATGACCATCAGTCTGCTGCCCTCGATCAGCCCTTGTTTCGTCAGTGTTTAGAAGTAGAGTAAGTGATCAGTTGCCTAAATACCTGCTGTGTCCTGTCCTCAGTGGTGTGTATGGTGGCTGTGTGTGGGGCCATTCCCATCGGAGACCTGCTGGACCGGGCCTCTCAGCGCTCCGACAAGCTGCACTCGCTCAGCACCCAACTCACCCAGGAGCTGGTGGGTCTCTACACACACATGCACAAGCACACACACACGTTCATGTCAGAACACATCTGTCACTAGCAATATATGTGATCACTGTGTGTTTAGGGTTTAGAGACGCAAGATAAATTGCAATTAATTTATAACAATTAATTTTCTCTGCAAACAAAAAAAATATGTTGAAAGCCTCTAGTTTAGACTTCTACACGAATGTTCTGAAATGCATGGATTCTTGTGTCAATTTAGCCACATATATTAATGTTATATTAATGTTAATACTCATGTGTCTGAATGGTGGGCACGCAAATACAATGGAAATGCTAATTCATATCCCTCAAATCCTTTGGTCCTAATTTGCATTAAGAACATTTAGATATATGAGTTTCCTTCCATGTCTCAATTTTTCTTCCAGGACACACATTTTCCTCCCATTGGCCGAATGATGATGCCCCGCCCCTCCATGTGCCACACGTCCACTCTGCAAGGTCCCACTGACAAAGACCAGGCTCTCCAAGTGTCTGTGAGTGATGCTCGCCTCCTTATGATTTCAGATTATTGTTATAGTAAACCCAGTCCGAGGGGTTCTGTGGTTTCCAAAAGTGCTGACACTTGCAGAATACCCAGGGTCCTTCACAATGTTGTGATGTTTTGGTTGTAACAAGTAGAGTGTTTCAAGATGCATAGTTTCACTTCCATTCCACATGTTTTGGCAACATTCTGTGTCATGTGACTAAATGTGTGGAGGTCATGTGATCACACATCTCAAACATGAGGTGACAGCACCTTATAGGACTAAAACAACTGGTTTAAGTGGGAAATATCCTCCAGGCTTGTTTAGACATGGTCAAAAACCTATTTTAAGCCTCTTCAACATACAGGACCCACATTTCTTAGTGTAAAACCCAAGCACTGTTCATTAATGTGTGATGTAGGTAGACGAAAAAGGTCCCAAGGCATTCATTTGAAATTTTAGTTTATTTAAGAGCATCTGTAAACCTTTAAAAGTGCCTTTACCTGAAAATATCCGCTATAAACTTGATGCTTCGGTTTAGGTTACATTGTATATTTTCTCATCTAGGAGCACAACCTGATGTCCCTGGTGCGATCCTTGCTCCAGTCCTGGGAAGACCCTCTGGTGCTGCTGTCTGCTAATGCTAACACACTGCCTCACCCAGCCCAGAGCAGCATTGCTAGCAAGATCCAGGAACTCCAGGAGAACTCCAAGAGCCTGGGAGACGGCCTGAATATTCTGTCAGGCAGGGTGAGGATTGAACACAAACTTTACTCATTCAAACATTCATACTCGAGGATCAGAAAAGTGACATTTCTCTGTTGTCTCTCCTCTAGATGGGCCCAGCTGCTCAGGTGGTCTCCGTTTTACCTTATCAAGGGAATAGTGACTTTGGGAATGACAAGATCTCCAAACTCATTAACTTCCAATTCTTGTTGTCCTGCTTTCGTCGAGATTCCCACAAGATTGACAGCTTCCTCAAAGTCTTACGTTGCCGATCAGCCCAAATACGGCCTGAGATGTGTTGAAGTGCCATTCAACAATGCTTCAATTTCCTGCCAGTCAGTAGTGCCTGTTTACAGTCACCTATCAAGTGTTTTTATCCTGGGAATCATTGCCAACCGAAGGCAACATGGGGTTAAAATTTATTTCATTACATAAATCATTTGATTCATCAGTGTCAATGTATAGCAGTAAGTCAATTTGAAAACATGTTTTAAAAAAGTCTGGATATTGATTTTTAATTTGGCTGCTACTTTTGCAACAGTGGTGTGCCCTTGTGTCCTTGGGCAAGACACTTTTCCCACCTTGCCTACGTATGAATTTGTTAGTGTGGTCACAAGAGACATGAAGGCATGATGACAAGCAGTGTGACAGTGGTGTGAATGAAAAGTGCATTGAATTGATAGTGCCGCAAAAAGTGACTAATGCATTGTTATTGATATTTTCAATAGTACTTCCTGAACAAAAGCCAAATCTGAAATGTTGTCATTCTACAGCAGTTCACAGGTTGAAGATGCTTGAGTAGTGGCTACCAGCAAAATTTGCACTTTACACTTTTTTCCTGTAAACTCTTTACATTTTGTTATTTTGAATTTGCTTTAAGACTAATAAAATGTGTTGCATAACAAAATGAGCCCTGGTCTGTCTGGCTACCTAATTACAGCAGTTTTACAGCAGCTTAATATGAACAGAATAATAGTTTAAAAGTTAGTTTATTTCATTTCATTCATTAAAATTAATCTAATTCTAATTTCTGTTAAACATGGATATGCATATAGTAGTAGTATGATAGTCTCCTCTATCATACTACACTCACCAAGTTTTCTTATTATCATAAAATATTCTCTGCCCTGTAATCCACAGTATGAGGTCATGTTAGAACTTGTGTTGTCTTGCTAAAATTTCAAACTCGATTTCAATACTAAAGAATTGACTCAATACTCTATACTAATTTTGATGATACCCACATGATAATTTTTAAAAGCTCTTTTTTAGACAATATTTGTTTATTATACCATGTGGTCTTACACTAGTTCTGATAAAACTCAAGATGACACTGTTCAGGAAAGGTCCAATTTTATATAGTTATGTGATTTTTTTTTTCAGTATCAATACTTCGGCTACTAAAATGAGTATCTAGTTTCGATACTAGTTTTAGTATTGATTAGTAGGCTGATTTTCGATACTTTCGACAACCCTAGTTAGAACTCACAACAAGCAGACCAAGAATAAGATGCCTGCTTGTACTTACCTTATCTGTAAGATGGAGCAACTCGTCTCTGTGGGTCACCATGCCGTACACACCTTTATATGGACAAAGGCAGTGTTGACAATTTCAGTCTAAGTATAATTCTCATTTTTACTACAAATGCATTTTATAACAATCTGAATATAGCTAGCATTTTATTAACTCATGCACACAAAATGTAAAATGTTTACCCACTTTAAAAGTGCACTATGTAACTTTTCTTGTGCTTCTGTCAACTAGGCCTATAGGTCTAACTTATTATGTCTAACTAAATAAATGTTTTAATACAATTTTAAATTATGTGTGCTAATTTTGATTAAAGAAATGGTGCCCCTTGCCCATTATAACTGCGACGTCCACTCCCGCCGGTCCGCCCCTGGAGTGAGTGTTTTTCCTCACCGTCTGGGGCCGCAGACCGAGCAGAAGTAGCTGCATCTGCGTCGCTCATGGACGTCCGAGTGCGCGGTAAACCGACACCTGTCTGCCACGTTCAGCGGCTCATATCCCGTCTTCTCAGGGCTTTTATACGGGATATGAAAAACAAAGCGAACGTACAGACGAAGCAATCACCGAAGAAAGCACCAGGCATGAGCTTTGAAGTCAGTCTCCAGCAGCTAAACGACCTGTTAACGGACGAGAGCGGTTTGTACAGCTGGCCCACCAAGCACTATCACGAGGTCTACCCGCGGATCTACGTGGGCAACGCGTGAGTAATTAAAACAGTCTGCCTTTTTCTACCTGTCCAACAAGTAGGCCTAAATGCGATGCGGCACCATATTTGCATTTTTTATCACGTTCATCAAACATTATGGACTGCGTCTTGAATTCCGTTTTTGTCCTTACACAATGCAAATTACAGGAAAATCTTATTTAACTTCAAAAATGAACATTCCGCGGTCTGGGCAGGATCCGTGCGCCACGCTCCTTTGTTATCAAACATTTGCCATGTGCGCGACCGTGGAACAATCTAGATGCGCGCGGACAGAATGTAGAGCCGCAGCACCGAGTACAGCGGCAGTCGATTTTATAGCGTTGTTTTATTGCTATTTAAGATTCAAACAACTGGCACTAACAACAAAATGGAAAGTAAATAAGATATGTGGACCTATTTTCCAAACTATCTACACTACAGTTATCTTATTGCTTTCTGGTCCTGCTCACAGCCTTGCCATGGGCTATATGATGATGCTAATCTTTGTTAAGTAGTTTATTATTCCTTAGCCTATTTTTGTGAATGAACGTGGTGTTTCAAAGCCTATGTAAGATACTGTAGCTTGTTGTTATGAGCAGAGGTTGTAGCTTGGGATAAGCCTTTTTTTTTTTTTTTTTTTTTACCACACTCTTGTTTATTTGAGTCAATATGTGACCCTATTTCTAGGCAAGATGTAACCTTGTTGAATAAATAAATAACCGATTTGACTTTAGGTTTGATTTTAACTGTATATAATTGTATAGAAATGCAATGCCAATGGTAGTTTTAATTCTGATTCACACTGAACTCTTATTTCAGTAGCCTACTAGCTACTATGTAATTAATGATGTATTGTAATCTGATTTTCAGTTAGCCAATATCTTTGTTCTTACTATTTAGGTTATTTAAGATAACAGTAACGTTGACAGTGACGTGCACAGTGCACACTGGTAATCTTTTCCCTCTCTGTCCTATTTCGCAGGCTGGAGGTGGATGCAGTGGCTATTTTTAGCTCCTAAAATTAGGACATGCCAAGTGGTGCAGCATACTTTTCATAGTGAAAATACACACTTTTGACCACTTTGATCACTGCTCTTTTCTTTTGATTAAAAGAATAACTATATTAAATTAAATGAAACACTGTAATGAATGCACACAAAAGAATGCCCATATGGGAGCAGAACAGATATGTATAAGCACTGACGTCAGAAACGCAAAGTGTAAGTTCTAGCACTGTAACAGATTTGGGAGCTGTAGCATCACTCCCACACAGTCACTGCAGCTTTGAATCTCATTACATTTAAATATAGGTTTAGCTTTAATAATGTACATTGCCCCCTGTTTATTTCCATGGAGGTTTAGTCTCAAACCTTAAGACTACTTTTACACAGCCTAATGAAAGGTGCACTGCGTGACTTTTATGTTAGGGGTCCACTACCTGCCTGTCTTCAACAGTCATGCTTTAAGAATTTCTGCCAAGTCATTTATTGTTTTTATTGCTCAAAACACCTGGAAAAACATTCTTTCTGCAAGCAAAGTCACCAGTTCTGACCTGTAACTCAGTCTTGTGGTGCCACCTGCTTGTCTTTAGATAAATGTAATTATATACTTTTAAAATTGAACAATTGTAAACTTGATTCAACTATGATTGTTTTAATCAATCCATCTTTCCTATGGTTGTGGACACAGGTTTGTGGCGACAAATGTGTTGCGTTTGAAGCGTCTGGGCATCACACACATCCTGAACGCGGCTGAGGGGAACTCCTTTATGCACGTCAACACAAACGCAGAGTTCTACGACGGCTCCGGCATTATGTACCATGGCATCCCCGCCAATGACACTGACCACTTCGACCTCAGCGTGTTCTTTGAGGAGGCCACAGACTTCATCGCTAAGGCACTGGCCTATAAAAATGGGAAAGGTGAGTAAGTAGAAGCAGAATGCATAGGAGCAGTTTGGACCTAATTTTAATTCGTTTGGCCAAATTAACCTTTACTTTTGCTAAGAACACAGTTCACAGTTAGTTCTGCTATTTAGTGCTACCATTAGTCTCATGATGCTAACAACTAGGCTATATTAAAGTTAGACAGTAAGGCACAAAACACCAAGTCTCTACACTAAATCATCTTAACTGTGTACACAGTGTTTTAGTAGCATTCTCTATTGCTTCTAGTCATTTTTTTATTTTAGTGCTAACTAGGTGAATGTGCAGCTTTGTAGTCTAAAACAGTCAAAGACAGTGTGTGCTGCCATCTATGGTTAAACTTTGCCAATGCATTTGAAGAGGCGTCACACATCTCTGCTCTGATAAGTCAATCAGACATACACTTTCAGGGGTCGAGTTTGAAGTGCCTTGGTGGTCCAAACCTGTTAAAATGTCTTTCACTTTCTTTTCCTGTGTGTAGGAAAAGTGTACGTCCACTGTCGCGAGGGCTATAGCCGCTCACCCACCCTGGTGATCGCCTACCTGATGCTGCGGCAAAACCTGGACGTGCACACAGCTCTGGCCATGGTGCGCCACAAACGAGAGATCGGCCCCAACGACGGATTCCTGCGCCAGCTGTGTATCCTGAACCAGCGACTGGTGGCTGAGGGACGCCTCTGCAACCAGTGAACTGATGGACAGAGAAATGAGGCCACTGCACTTTGTTCACTCTGTCTACAGCTTTAAGCTGCTCCACAGAAGAGTATTAAGAGGAGCAAGTATATGTCTGAATGTACAATAGTGATTCCACTGATCAGATCCAGAGGATGTATTTTTGAATACAGTGACAGTGTTCACAAATTTCCAAGTTGAGGGAACCATATTTGTCAGTGTGGCATTCTCCTTAAGGTATGCTGTTTGATCTTTGTTCAAAGCTCAATTGTAAAGTTGTAAGTTATTGCTTTATGATCTAGAATGGTATTGTAAAGGAGTTAGTATGACAAGAACAACATTCAGCATTTCCTTTATTGTCTGTCACCAATCAATAAGCGTGAGTGAAATAATAAGATTGTTATGACAGTTAAGAATAGTCTTTCAGTAGCATATGCAATTTGTGTGGTTGGTCCAGTCTGTGTAAATGTACATTTTGCACTGGGTGAAAAAATAATTATCTGAATTCAGAACCAACCTGTACCTGTAGTTTTAGTGTACAAGACTGGCTCAAATGTACAGTAGTAATATCGGGATGCATCTAAAATACACCATGCTTTGGTCCTGTGTTGCTTGTAGTAGCTCACATGTTTAATGTAAATCATGTGAAAAGTACGTAACGGCACCATAAGATCATTACCACACTGTACATTTGCTAAAGGCCATTATGGAAAATGATACAGTTTGGTTCTATACTGTAAGTGTATCTTGTTTTTGATCCTGACCTCAGTCCTGCCAACACTGCCAAACTGCGACTCTTTTGTACATATATAAATGTTCAGGGTAAGAGAACATATGAAAGTCCTGTTTCTGCAACCTATAAGTATTCACAAACTCAGTTAAGAGGTGATATGACTTATCTGTAGTATTAAGGGGATCCTTCTCGATTTGACTGAAAAAGTGACAATTGCAGTCAAACTTTTTCATAAATTATATTGATGAAGAACATAAGGGGTGACATTTAATTAAAATAATGTGACTCATAGTGAAAGTATTGTATTTTTGTAACATAAAGTTGCTATTGTATTTAGAAAGGAGGGCTACGTTTTAACAGTATATGTTATTGTGGATAAGTATTTTTCTAATGTACTTTCCAGTGTACACACTTTGCACATTTGTAGTTTTGTACTGCTGCATGCTTTCATGTCAACCACAGTGGTGTTACTATCCTGTACATTGTATGTACATCTTAAATATTCACTATGTGCATTTCTATGTGTCTTGTTGTGTAGCATTGATATATTATATTGTAAAATGTGTCATAAGTGAAGTGCACTTTATTTAAAGACACAATGATTGTCATTGCTTTTTCATACATTCAATAAAACATAAATTGACTTTTAAGTGACCATCAACATTTCTTGGGTCATGGTCGGGTTTCAACTTTCAACTTATTCTATTTCGTTAACAGTAGAATAGTTTATGACTTTTTAATTAGGCTATAAAAGTTTATGCTTGTTGTAAGCCTTTATATAACACTGATTTAAAACCTAAAGCACTCAAAATACTTAGACTAACCTGTTGCTTTTAGTGTTCAAATGCGCATTCATCCCTAAAATGACCACTGGAGGTCGTACTAGCCTTACCTTGCAGTGCATAGTGACATTAGTTCCTATTTTCTCCACTAGAGGACTCTTCACTGCTGTGTGGCAGACTAGGAGCAGGTCTAATTTTAGGAGGAGAGGCGCTCTTTTCAGGCTGCGCCCGTGCCCTCTGACCCCTCCCCTCTGCCGTCTGTCTCCCATCCCATTCCCCTGTCCCGGGCCGGCCCGGGCTGAAAAGTGTATCCAAGGACGTGTCTGCTATGACTGGGCGAAATTCGTTACGTAACAGGGTCTGCATGAATGAGGCTACGGGGGAGGGGCGGCCCTGTGAGAGCTCAGCGAGTGTTTTCAGGGACGCACTCAGTAAAATGATTTGGAATTTTCTTTTTGTTAATAGAGCCTTTAAAGTGTGTAAACAAGGTGAGTTGCCATGTGCACCTGGCACTGACACAAGATGAGGAACAGGACAAGAACAGTATTGGTTGGTGCTTGGGTATATGATTAGCTGAAAACAGTGCAAGCTGACAAATTAATCAGATAAATCAACTAGGAAAATCATGTAGCCTGCTGAGTATGCATTTTACATGAATTAGACGTTGTACTCTAAACACGGTTACAAGATGCCATAATAACGCAACTAAAGTGTTCTGGATTAGCAGGAGGAAAGGATAGATCGTGCGATTTGACAGTGCAGTCTCTTCAGTACCCATTCACTGATTGGGAGAAGGTCAGTCGCAAACTCTAAAAACTCAATTTATTGGTCAATCTATAGCCTACCACAAGTGCTGATAAGTTCCTGGTCATGACTGAAAGGTCCAACTGGAAGATCTCAGTAGAGTGCCTGCACTCCATGGAGTGAGGAGCTCAGACCTGAATATCTTGGAGTAGACTACAGATTGCTGCTTCTCCACATTCCAGATGCCCATTGGACCCAGGACTGGATGGATAATGACTCTCCGTTAGGGTTAGGCAGACTCAACAGCCCAATCCCAAAAGTGGAAGGAGATTGGCATATAATTAGCATTTTATAAATGAGAGTAGTGTGCTCATGGTTTATTGAATAGTGCATGATGTTAAAATATCTCCTCCCAGGGGCTAGGCACTTAGAGGAGGTGAAAGGGAGGAGATGGAGAGGCTGATGGGGTGAGATGGGGCGGATGAGGGTTAGAGCAAAAACAGCAGCTTGTTGGAAGAGAAAGAAAGAATGCATGGCCTCAAAGGCCTTTGGTTAAGAGGCAAAAGTAGTCAATTTGTAACAATACAGCAGTGATACTGAAAAAATGACAACATCAGTACCATCAGTCTTTGATTACATATTTACAACTTGTAAAAGTGGATTGTCAGAATCTGGTACCCAACCCCCTCCCTTGAAAAGTACTTGACCTTGGAACTGTTCGTCATGGTTTTTACTTACCTTTCAATGTGAAAATAGACAGTAGCCAATCAAAATAGCAAACAGAGGAGCTGTTGCCAGGCTATAGTGTGAGGAAAAGTGAGCAAAACACTGAGCTATTTTAAAACCTGACTTTTATGAACTAAGGGAAAAATCTGTAATGCATGTCCCTCCCCGTCATTCAGTACATGAGCAGAACCAGGGTAAATGCCAGTGTTGCCTGGCCAGCTGTGCCCTTGTGTGTGAGTTTTTGGGAGAGGGTGGGGTGGGGGCCGGCCTGTATGGAGCAGCTGATTGGTAGAGCCAAAAGCTGCTCATTGTTACATCATCTCCTCCACAACAAACTAAAACAAATCTGACAACAGCTGGCACATGAGCCCAGAGCCTCAATAATGTAAAAGTCTGCATCCAAATTTAGCAGAGAGCCAGATGCATGTGTGAGAACAACTGTCAGAAGTGGAACAGTGCATTTCATCCATTTATGTGTTGTGTTTACTACACATCAGGCCTTTTAGTATTACATGAATATTGATAGTAACATTTGCATCTTCTGTGCTTCACAATTGAACCCATTTTTTTTTTTTAATCAATCTTTCTAAAGGAGCCACTGCCATTTTTAACTCTGCATATATCTGTTTAAACAAGAAATCAACCCATAAATTATGTTATGAGTATTATTGTCAGTATAGATAAGAAAAACTTCTTCTAAATGCCACTGTGCTGCTGGGAAAGCAATTTGAGACTATAATCAAAATATATTAAAAAAAAAAAAAAAGAAAATGAATCCAACTAATTATATAAAATTAAGGCATAGCCCGATTGATAATGAAATAATAGACTTAAATAGGTAAACCACAAATGTAAAAAAAAAATGTATGAGGTGCTGTCTATGTTTGGATTTAACAATCCATTGGTTGAAATAGCAAAAGGTTTTGGGTTTTTTTCTGAAATGCTTAATGTGCAGTGCAGAGTCCTGATGTGGGCCTGAGGGTATTCACTGTCATAAACTGTCACAAGAACAACAGTGGACACACTCAATGGGTCATGAGTTTTAGGGGGCAGCAAGTGACAGGTCCTGAGCTTCAAACATCAGCCCTGTTACATCAGACAAAAGTGACATTTGGGATCAATAGTGTGACATAAGGCTAACCCACTTTTAGACAGTGGCTTTAATCCCTATTTAAGTTAAAGGCCACTTCCCCACTTGATTTCCTTGATTACTTGTCAAAATAATTAAAGGAGCCTGGTTCCAATAACTCTTTTGAAGTGTTTACTGTTTACCTTAGCTCAATTCCCTTTATTTTATACTTTGAATAGTCTGAAGTGCGCAATAGTGAATGTGTTGGTGCAGCTAAACACAGGGCACATACTCATATCAAATATCTTTTTAATGTTGAAAATGAATGTCACATTGCCACAAACACAAACAGCTTTGAGCCAAGATGCCACTCTTCTGATTGTGCCATGAATGATTTGTCACAGAGAAAAACAAAGACATACAACAACCGTGCCCATTAGAAACCAACCCCGCGAACAACGCACACATCACTCAGCTCTACATTCAACACTGTGCTGTGCCAAAAAGATGGCTGCTTCAAAACAGGAAGTGGCTTTACTGCTTGTACTGGAGCCTTGCATCGCACCTCTCTCCCATTGGCTAATTCGGGCCGGCTTATGTGCCACTGCAAGAAAGTCACTGTGGAGGGAAGCAGTGGGAAGCAGACAAGAGAGGACCTTTTGACAACAATACTTTTGCAAGATCTGTTTTGGAAGCACCAATTGTACTTTAAAACATACTTCTTCTAAAGTCTATCAGTTGTGTTGTTTTTATGAGAAGTCCTCTCTTGTTTGCCAGAGCAGAATATACAGAGTAGTATTATACATTTTGCCTGCTGATGATACAAGCGTGGCATTTGATTTCATGCTAGCATTTCTCTATAGACATGAATCAAGTGCAGTGAGTATTGAAACAGTTACAGAGTCACAGTTTGGTTACAATGATGACTCTCAGTTAGACACGCATGCACCAAATTCATAATCGATCTCACATTACAAGAGTTTTCAGTCTTCTGGCAACTTGACACCGAAATATTGAAGTAAGTGGTGCGTTCATTGACCCTTTGGATTCGCTACTCCTGGATTCCTTGCTTGAGACGGACCACTTCCTCAACTCTGGCACGAAACAGTTTTTTGAGGTATAAACAGTTGTATATATATTTTTTATAACATTTTTTGAATATTTGTTGTATTGTGTGGCATTTTCCCATCAATATTATTGTCACAACATTAAGAAAAATGGAAGTTTATACATTGCAGGATGAGATATAATATTTGAGTCAGTTACAGAGTATAACTGGGCCGAGAGTATTGCTTCTTAATCGGCCTCATTGAGAGAAAATTAATACCCAGCGTAGCAAGTGATACAGCCCAAGCAACTGTGGAAAAGGGTGCACTTTGTTCACTTTCAGGTCAGTTAGTATATGTTATTATAGTCTATGCAATATTATTACCCATGCTGGGCTGTGAAAAGACTTGAAATGATTGTCCACCACCTGCTAATCTCTAAGTATAGATGAGAATCTCAAAACAACACACCATGTACTAAAACACTTTGTTCTCAGGTACATAGAAATCATGACCCATGGAATCTCTCTTCTACTTCCTATAGTGCCCCTGTACTCCTAACATAAAGGAGAGGAGTTGAGTGTCCTGTACTCTGACCTTCAGTGGTCAGTGACCTCCCTGACTTGTTTTTTTTTCTTCTGAAAGGGAGTATTTTAGGGCTAACTGCATTGGCCCTGGTGTGTATCCGTCCTTGAGTGAGCTGAACTGAAAGTGAACTGAATCACAACCCTCAATGGACAATTGAACTAGTCACCACTGCACCGATGATGGTCTGAAAGTGCATATACAGCCATTTTCTCACAGTAAAGCATTGACAGATAGACAGACATTCACTTACCAAGAAACTCAGATGCAAATTTAGAACGACATAAAAGACTAATCATAAAAAAAGCTTTTTTTTACACTTCTAGTGCTTTACACCGCTTCAAAGTTATCAGTCCTTTTCACACATTTGTTTTAGAAACATTGAAAAAGATATCCTCAGTAGCAGTCTGTTTTACAGACGGAATATAATCCCATCAACCAAATCATCTGTCTCAAGAATAAGCAGAACGACAAAGAACTTGGTTCACAAAAAAGCATTATCAACAACATCAAAATTAACATGAGTGTAGGACACCACGCCATGTCTTTGATCATACAATTTGCGTATTTTACATTCCACTTATGGATAGATTCCTGCAGGGATTGTCATCTTTCTTCACCTAAGAGTGCTTTATGTACGGTTGTATAGAAATGGTATACAGTGGAGAGTGAGCTATAGAAGTACGTGAGAATGGAGCTGGCTAGGGTGTAGACTAGGAGGGTAAGGGAAGGGGCAGGACCTGCACATGTTTCCCTGGGTATTGAATTTGCAGGAGTTAACTGCTCAGTGTTGTTTGGAGGTCTGTGCCATGTTGAAGTGACTTCACATTTGGATTTATTGTAAACGTTGACATTGAAAGTTGATTCTTAGAGAAAGTGTTTGAAAGGTGATGAATGGATGGAATATTTTAACAGTAAGAAAATCTGAAATCTTACATGAATTTGCCATAGCTGTGAAGGTGAACAGACAAACCATCAAGTCATTTATAGAAGGTGTATATTATAGACGACCAGGAGCATGTGTTTTATCACAGCATACCATTATGTGAAGGTTATGTGGTAAGGGGGAGGACATGACTTTTGGTCTGTCTTTCTGCTGGTGCTGCTAATCATGGCTGAAGGCAGTGCGCTCTGAGCTGCTGGTGTGGATTATTTAAGGTGATCATTTGGCTGAAGGAGACAAACAGACGGAGTGTGCTGCCAGCTTAAACCAGTTTGTTTCAAAAGCTTTACATGGAACATCCCAAATGCTGTATTAGCATTTGGCATTAGCCTGTTGCTTTTCTAAATAATTTCTCTAACAAAAAAAAAGGTTTGCAGTTGCAGTGTTGTAATAATCTAGTGATACTTTAAACCTATTCAAGCTAACCTAGGTATATAAAGTTCCCCATTACCCTTCTTCAAACACCTATAGTAATACTTTCTGAATGTTCCATGTAGCGCTTATATATTTATTCATTTGAAATTTGCTAATGTTGGCTAACTCTGGTGAATAATAGTTATAAGGCAAACAAACATCATAAAGCACAATGACACCTGGCATTTATATGAGCTGTCTGATTTGAGCTGGCAACATAGTACTAATGAGGTGTAATGCCATATATAAGTCTATATTTGCTGTATATATTAGGAGAATAAATATAAGCTTCTTTATCCTGTATAATATATATCTGTAGTGAACTATAGACCTCTGAGAGGCACATTACTAAGCCAGCAGTTCCCTGAGCCATGACCTGTGCAGCATGGCTCTCATTCACAGTGATAGAGTGCAGTCCAGACATAGGCCGGCTGCACCGCTTCATCATCCTATTGCTGAGTACTGCTGTGTAGCTGTGGATCCCTGTGCCCTGCAACAGAAATGCTAACACTGAGTGAGGAGGTCACAGCTTGTCCAGAGAAGAGCCACACTTAAGACTGCGGAGACAGGTAGGGTCAGGGACGATGTGAGAGGGGAGGGGGAGGGATACAGACATTGTGGTTTTAGTGCAACAGAAAAACCTGATTGTTCCTTGTAGTGGATGGCATATCAGATATGGTTGGTGTTCAGCAGTGTTGAATTCAGGTTGTACTTTAATGGGATAGCGAGGCGCTCGGAGCATTAATCACTGATTTCATGTCCATTTCTGTTTCACTGTTGAAGGACTAAAATTACTCTTTCTGAGAAAGTTTCTTTTTTCACCATTTCCTCTACAAGTGACCACTACAGTTGATTGGCCTAAGATTTTTAGACCAAAATGGCTTCCATTGGAGACCCAGCTTCCAGTTGTCCATGTCTTGTCATAGCCTTATGTTCAATCGGCACAATGCAACATTACTGCTGACTCGCTGGCCTTGTGGATAAGTGTCAGATAAACAGAAGAGATTGTAGTTGGTCCCATGTAGTCGTGTTGTGGCCCATCGGAGGGCTGGTCTGTGGGGATCTCGAGCTTACATACACTGTACTGATGTGGACTGGTGAGGTAGACTGTAGCTTTAGGTGGGATAGGGACACAGATAGGGACTGCATCCTGCCAAACACCACTCACACCTCCACCATCAACCCAGACTCAGCCAATCAAGGGACAACAGGGAGGTTAAGAGGTGAAGCTAACAAAAGGGCACACGGATGAAAACAGGAGCTGGTGCAACCCATGGTGTTTCTGAGCAGGAGAATTGAGGTAATACATCCAAATGAAAGCAAACAAAAGGAGACATGTGAGTGAGGTAATCAGGTGGAGTGAACAGAGGTATTCTAGCGGGGTCTACTTTTGCTCATCATATTGCACCTGCATTGCTTGATTCATGTCACTTTATGTAAAATCCGTATTTCAGTCGTGAAAACACCTAGGTAGCATTTAGCTACAAAGCTGAAAAGCTTATTCATTTGTTTTAGTTTATCCTACACATTTAAAAATATTTAAACAGAACCATAGATCATAGACTTTTTTACAGATTTCATATCTGTTGTTGTCAATATGTTGTCAGCTAATGTTGTATGTTGTATGTTTTTACTAATTACAAAATATTAGTTGTAAACGCTATGCATTCCTTATAAACGAGTGGAGCCTGTATGATAACAAATACACAAACATATGTGATGGAACAGAGGAGGTAGGACTGCACACAGAGACCAGTACATGCAGCTGTGTCTGGAGATCAAGCTCCCACAGAGACGGGCCGTACTTTTCAGTGAGAGCTGCTGGGTGTTGGAGATATAGGCCAGCCTTGAGTTTGCATTAGTAAAGATGAGGGTCCACACTCTTGGGTCAGTGTGTGGTTTGCATATTGAAATTATGGCAGTGTGAATGGTCCGGACTTACATTACTGAAAGTACAATGCAAAAAAAAAAGAAAAAAAGGAAAAAAAAAACCTACACAATGAATTCAGTCGAGCTTGAATTAAAGATGTAAATATATTAATCAAACTTTTCTGTTAATGCCGTTAAGATTTTCCTTTTTAAAAATTATACAATTTCAAGTTAAATTTCCTTATCCTAATGGCAGAAAACTGAGCTTGAAATAATATTTTGAAACCAGGCAAAAAATTGAATGAACTAGTCAAATAAACTAGCTAAACCACCCAAATAAGAGATTATTGTTGTGAATTTGCGAAAGTTACTGTAATGCATGTACAGTTTTCTTTTCTGCAGTGTACTTTTGGTCTGAACGTGATGGTGGCTGTATTGTTGTGTTGTGTCTTAAGTTATGGCCTGTGTTTTAC
>KN470629.1:0-37794 GCA_000787095.1 Periophthalmodon schlosseri | reverse complement strand
GAGCGGTGGGAAGAGTTCGTTGGGACACTCCACCTTCATGTGGAGGAAGCGGCTGGCGTGGCATGCTCCGATCATGCGCAGGTCCGTAACCTTCATCAGCAGTTTGGGCCAGAAGTGGGGAATGTTGTGCTTTCTGTAGTTGATGTAGTGCTCGAACGCCAGCAAGAAGGACTCCTGACACTGCTCGATCTTGTCCACGCTGGTCAGTCCTGAGCGGTCTACAACAGAGTCAAGTCAGCATCGGTATCATTATGAGGCTCTTTTCGAGGTACTGTCAATGTAATGTGGTATTAAATAGTGGGGCGCTGCTCTGTGTTCCCATGGCACTATGTTCCCAAAGCTCTATATTCCCACATCTGTTGGGTTGTAGGGTAATGGTTAAGGTTATGCTCTGGTTTTGAGATCCTGCTTAAGGTTAGGACCAGGGTCAGGGTAGGGCTTACGGATTTACTTTCAAAAATATTTTTTAAATGTGAGAAAACAGGGCTATGGAAACATAGAGCTGTGGGAACATAAAGCGGTCAGAACACAGGGCCGTGGGAACATAGGTACAGTCCCAAATAGTCACTATGTATTTTGCAAAAAGGGATAACATGTAAAAATTGTACTGTTAAAATGATTGTAAGTAGGAACACAAAAAGTAGGAACAGGAATGGTCTCAAAATGTTTAACACTGTCCGTGCCTATTGTATTACTACTTTATTACTTACTAATTTCATTCTTTCCTCTTGACTACATGGTTAAAAACACTGAGACAGTACAACAATACATGGGTTTTTCATACACAGTGGAATAACATTGTCAGTAGGAAAACAATGTTGAATCACATGATGTTAATGTTGGTCCATGGTGTGACTACAGTTGTGCAGCGAGTAAAGTACTTGCTGCATAAGACCCAGCAGCTTCCACATTGCATTATTTATGAGTTATTAAATATTTCACTGTGTATTTGCCTGGATCCTTAATTCTTGGCCTATACACAACTAGATGACACCCTTAGACATATCAACACAGAAGGATACAGAGGGGTGTGCTTTGTATGTAAATATATAATACTGTATTAAAATAGTATACCGGTGCATATGACAAAATATTAAGATGACATGAAAATAATGTGTTAAATTGTAAATTTCAAATACACTGCAAGGTCTAAAAGATCAACAATAAGCTCAAGATTCAATCCCAATACTAATGTAGCTCAACAGTGATCGCCCGCCTCCCTGTTCTGGGATTAAATTTCTCATAAATTTTTCCCAAAGATTTTCCAAAAAAAACCCCAAAAAACCAAAAATACATAAAAAGTTTGAAAGCTTGCTCAGGGCAAATCAGCTATGTGGTAACTAATGACCACACAACCTATAATTTTATTTAAAATCTGTTTCTGAAACTTTATAAACCGATAAGCTACTATACTAAACCATTTTGTCAAATCTTGGATTTTAAATGTGCTTTTTGGGCTTAAAAGAACAGCATTATAGATATTAGTTACCACGTAGCTGGTTAGCTTATGCAATGCCTTTGAACTCTTTATATTTGAATTTTTAAAAAAGTCTACGGGAAAAATAAATGGAAAATTTACTTCCGTAACCAGAGCGGGTAGTCACTGTTGAGTTACATACTGTCCCTCCTGAAAATGTGTGGCATTGTACGGGAACATTGTAGGCAATTTGTGTTAAAATTTGGAGCCTTTTGGAGACTTTCTGATTTCCCATCTAAAATCTGCAATATTGTGAAACATTAAAACCCTGAAGTTCCATTTATATCAGACAGAGCAAATTTTTAAGTACGAACCTGAGCTCATGAGCAGCACAGCCTGCATCAGCGCCACCTCTGTGTCGTCCAAGTTGAACTGGGCCAAGCTTTTGCCCAAATCAAAGATGGCGTCCGACACCACTCCCAGGCCACCGTTCTTCAGCTGCTCTCTCTTCACGGCCATCTCTCCACTGAGCGTGAGTGTCTCACTCTCCGGGTCATAGCGTACAGCGGCCCGGAGGGACATAATCTCCATACAGCAGCCCTTCAGGAGGATGATCTGGTCCTCACACGGTAACTACAAAATAAACACGAAGAAATTATTGTTTGTGTTTTTAGAAATGTTTAGCGTGTGAGGTTTAATGGCCAGGATAGTAAGTGTGAAATGGGGGTGAAGAATAAGTAGAGACATGTAGCATACTTACTGCATTTATTGCATCCTAGACCACTGGACAGTGGCTCTATTTAGACATAAAGTGTCAATTTTCAAAACAACTTTCCCAAATGTGTTTTATATACAACTGAAACCAGAAGTTTACATACACTATATAAAAAGACATATGCTTTTTTCGCACTGTCTGACTGTCTTTTCCTGCTTTAGGTCAATTAGGATTACCAAAATTATTTCTATTTGCCAAATGCCAAAATAATAAGAGATGAATTTTTCATTACTTTCTTCAGAGTCAAAGTTTATATAGAGTAAGATACTATGCATTCATTACTTTCTTCAGAGTCAAAGTTTATATAGAGTAAGATTACTATGCATTTAAACAATTTGGGAAAACACAGATGGTTTATTGACAACATTTGAGTTAATTAGGGACACATCTGTGGATGTATTTGAAGGCACCTGAAACACACTGCTTCTTTGTGTAACATCATGGGAAAGTCAAAAGAAATCAGCCAAGACATCAGGAAGAGAATTGTGGACTTGCACAAGTCTGGTTCATCCTTGGGTGCAATTTCCAGATGCCTGAAGGTGCCACATTCATTGTTGCAAACAATTATACGCAAATATAAATACCATGGGAATGTCCAGCCATCATACCGCTCAGGAAGGAGACGGGTTCTGTGTCCCAGAGATGAACATGCTTTGGTCCAAAATGTGCATATCAACCCAAGAACAAAAGCAAAAGAGTTTGTGAAGATGCTGGCTGAAGCTGATAAGAGTGTGTCATTATCCACAGTGAAACGAGTACTGTACAGACATGGGCTGAAAGACCACTCTGCCAGAAAGAAGCCATTACTCCAAAAGTAACATAAAAAAAAGACAGATTACAGTTTGCAAATGCACACTGGGACAAAGACCTGAATTTTTGGAGTCATGTCCTGAGGTCTGACGAAACTAAATTTGAACTGTTTGGCCATAATGAGTATTGTTACGTTTGGAGGAAAAAAGGGGAAGTTTGCAAGCCTGAGAATCGCATCCCAACTGTGAAATACGGGGGTGGCAGCATCATGTTGTGGGGTTGTTTTGCTGCAGGAGGGACTGGTGCACTTCACAAAATAGATGACATCATGAGGAAAGAAAATGTTATTTGGAAATACTGAAGCAACATCTCAAGACATCGATCAGGAAGTTAAAGCTTGGGCGCAAATGGGTCTTCAAATAGACAATGACCTGAAACATACTGCCAAACTGGTTACAAAGTGGCTTAAGGATAACAAAGTCAATGTTTTGGAGTGGCCAACACAAAGTCCTGATTTCAATCCCAATTGAAAATTTATGGGCAGACCTGAAAAGGCATGTGTGAGCAAGGCGGCCTACAAACTTGGCTCAGTTACACCAGTTCTGTCAGGACGAATGGGACAAAATTCTTCCCAACTATTATGAAAAGCTTGAAATGTATGTAAACTTCTGACTTTGAAAAAAAATCCTTCCCTCATTATTCTGGCATTTAGCAAATAGAAATAATTTTGGTAATCCTAATTGATCTAAAACAGGGAAGGTTTAGTCTGATTTCATGTCAGACAGTGAGAAAAAAGTGTATGTGTCTTTTTATATAGTGTATGTAAACTTCTGGTTTCAACTGTATTAAACTTTTATTTGTAACTTTTTGCCAGTAGAACCAAAGCTTTCCATGCTTATTTATTATTTTCATATATTAAACATTTATAGATACCATGAATTAACAATGCATAGGAGTAGTATTACAACACTGACTATTCAAATTTGGGAATTTTAAGCTATATAGTATAGCTATAGTTTGAACCTTTTTAGCCCAAAAAATTAAAAGCATGCTTTTTTCATTGTTGGCGTTTTTCTTACAATGAAAAATGCTGCCCCCGTGACCCGGCCCCGGATAAGTGGAAGAAAATGGATGGATGGATGGATGGAAAAATGCAGGAAAACATTACTCCTTTATCTGAGCGGGCTTGCCTCGCCACAAAACTGCCCCCCCCTTGCTTGTTTCCATGGAGATGTTGTTCCTTTGACTACAGTATTCCACAGTATGGAATGGATAATGTTCTGAAGTATGGTTTTAACTTTTTATTTCTATGGAGGTGACATGCTACCTCCGGAAAGTTGCACGGTGTTACTTTAAGAGATAAAGATAAATGTGCTACCAATGTGCTACTAACTAGTTAAATAAAGTGCAAGAAAAAGACTAAACAAACTTTGCTAAAAATATTTTAAAGTCATTGATTTGACAGCTCTAAATATCATACTCCGCAGTCAATACTTATGCATAAAACATGACAGAATAATGAATGTTGAGATGTGCAGCACGTGGCCCTTCTTTCCCTCAAGGTTCAGCTAGTGTTTCATCATTTTCACTGGCAATCAGAGAGGGCTCGAGATCCCATCCTCTCTGATCCTGGTCTCTTGACATGCTTTATGTAACTGGCAAGCCTCTGCAAAATACATGGTGATACAACGCACACTTCTGCACTAAGGAAAGAGGAGCTGACGGTGGATTAGCTGCAAGTGAGAGACATGCTAACGAGGGGGAACTCGAGCAGGAGCAGGCTAATGACTGTTTGATGTAATGTCGGCTGCAGAAACAGGAAGTACCCAGTGAGCAGTGCTTGTTAACGAGTTAGCACAAGAGTTGGCAGGTTAATGGAGTTCAATGAAGTGAGGCTAATAAGACCATAACGTCATTACTGTTGCTATTAGCTGCAATTAGCTCCAATACTGTGATATACTACAGGTTTTTTTTTATAATGAAATAATGACTCTCAACTTTGATTTTTCCCCAATTTTCAAGATTTAGAGCTCAAAGCAGCCTTAAGATGAGTCAAGTATTAGACATTTTATAATGACATATATTTAAACAAAATTAACAAAATGCACAGTGGGTATATATACATTTACCAATAATACAATCATTTCTAAAAGTTGTTAAAATAGCATGTAAAGATACAATATATGTGAATTCTGATGTGATCTGATTACACTGATACATACAATATGTAAGAATTTCTGATGTGGATGTGAAGTAAACATATGCCAATAATCAGATCTTACCAGTTATCAGATTTTACTAGACATGTAAATGTAGCCAGTGTTGGCTGTGAGAGTCATTTTAATAGAAATAAACATTCTGAATTCAACTTGTCATTCATTTTCCGTCACAGTGTGTTGAAAGGAGCAGACAAACCTACCTCAGAAAACATTGGGAGCTTCTTAGCAAAGTCTACCACACGGGTGATTGCCGGCGTCATGATCTTAGTGAACTCACTGAAGGCTTCCAGGTCCACCTTATCCCCATCAGAGGTGGGCACCATGGACCCCTGGCCAATGTCGTCCGGCTGCAGACAACAACACACAGTGGTTAATAATGTAATTCATGTGATTAGGGGAACATTAATTCAAGAGGACTAAAGTTAGTTGTAAGTAAAAATCTCTTTAAATCTTATTTCACAGAACAATAATGGGGGTGAAGAGTGAAGAGGACATTCAGCAAGTTTTGATTTGCCTGGCTTAGACCACTCAACTATCAGGCTGTACTACATTTTACTCTTTTTCAGCCTTGGCCAAGAACCCTTTTCTTTTTGCTTAATTTATTTCTGAACAAACTCAACTTCGCAGAACATGAAAAAAAAATGATGATGTTGAAAAAGCACTTCATTTTCTCCACTGAGATTGTGGAGAACTAAAGCCTGATGTCTCACGCTTTTCTAAAAATACCATCTAACGTGAAGTCTGAGCTAACAGCCTGGAACCAATTTGAAACCACTGCGACATGAACGCACATGGTTGTGGGAAAGAATGGGATCATTTTTGCTTGGGCTGTGGTTTACAAACGTGACTTGACAGATCTGGCAAAGGTGGTTCTTATTTGTGGCACATTTCAAAGTGGTTATGATGAAATGAACTTTTGCTGTGACAGGCAGGAAACAGCTTGGGGCCAAACATCAGCACAGGCGCTTCATTCGATCGCCCGAGGGAAAAGTGAGGTTCATCAAAAGACTGCAACATTAAAGCCATCCTGGTGCAGTGCTGTGATTGGTTCTGCCAGCCCAGTCACATGTTCCCAAAACACTGTCTTTTCTCAGGGGTGTCCTTCCCACAAGCACATTTTCAATAGCGCTTCAAATGCACTGTACAACATTCTGTCCCCTTTGTGAATAAGTTGCTGGGAAACAGTCACCTGACCTTAGCGCCAAGGTAAAGAGTACACACATGCGCTCCGACATGGCAACAGCTGCTATGCAAAACAGAAAACAAGAACTGGCTTTTATGTGCTTGAGAATCTGAAGCAGCAGAAACCTTGGGCATCATTTCAGAGTAACAAGTTACTTGAAAGAAGAGGCTACATTTCACAAAGAATTAATGTGAAGATCAGTAAAAGAAAGCCTTGATTGATTGTCTTTGTGTTTAAATATTGCATAACAAGTTGAAGAGTGTGCTTTCATACCCCGGCCTTGAACATGTTTTTAAACTTTACACCACAGGTCATAACTCTACAATTGCATCCATGGAAGATAAAATAATAGTTTAATTTGATTTAATTTAATTTATTTTTTCATCCATTGTTGCCATGGTAATGCAAAAAAGGAAGACCAAAGCAGGTAGGATGTAGAGGGCTTGTTGATCGCTCATTGCTTCTTGGAGAGCAGAAATCTGTCCAAGAAGAAAGCTCTTGTATCATGCATAAGCATGTCAGATAACGGAGCAAAGTCTGCAATATATTCAGGTAGTCAGCTGATCTTTTTCTTTAGGCCACATAACATTGCTGAGCATTGAACAATCATCTAATGTGAGAACCGTACACATTTTCTTCAATTAATCCAGGAGGAGACTTTTAGGTGTATACAATTAAAATCACCAATATATATGTTATAGACTGATTTCCATCGCTTGACTTTGCGATATACAAGCGGGTCGATCAACTCAAAACATAAGTGAAATCCTCCAGCCTAGCTCAAGCTCTGGCAGACCAGTTGGGTCAAAGGATGGGTCAAACGCAGAGAATAAATTTCCCTCACGAGGGATTAATAAAGTTTACTTTAACTTTAACCTTTACCATTATATAGCCACAAAGCCAAGTTTAAGTGTAAATTAGGTCTCTATCTTATATTTTCTGAACAATGCATTAAACCTGACAATTTGTTCTCCTTGAACAAATAATATTTTGAAGGCCACACTTTTCATTCAGTTATTCATTTTAAAGAGCCTATTCTCCTCCAACAAAATATCAGTAGTTATAAAAAAGTACATGGTGAGTCTAAAACATGCTTTTTCTGCTTGGTGGTTGAGTTGTCATGGAAATCATCATGAAATGTTAATGATGAAAACTGTTGCTTTTGTTTTGCTCTACAACAAAGAGTTGCATATTACTTTCTCATTCAGTCATTTTCCCAAGTGCTATTTACATGCTTTGTTGCAACTATATACAAAGGAAGGTAGATAGATAGGTAGGTAGGTGGGATGACGATATCGGTTCGAATACCAGTTGCAACCAGCTTTACAAGATCACACTTTCTCAATGAAAAAGTAAAGTTAAACATAAATAGCCAGATGAAAAAAACAAAAAAAACAAAACACCTTACACTTAGGTTTACTTTTTTGGTGCAAAAATTAAAATAACATATTTTTCTTCTTTTTAAATGAGTATGATTATTATGATTTAGTTCTTACAATTATAATAGCAACATAAATAATTACAATTATCAATTAACCAAAACCATCCCTAATTTGCATAAACGTGTTTATCCACCTTCTGTCTTTGTGTGCCATTATAAGTGGAGAGCATCATATCATGTATTGTGTGTATTCTGTATTTGTCAGCGGGCATGGTGTTTTGTGTAGATGACAAGCATGTACCATGAATTTGCGTTTCTGTTTCCAGCTGGAGCCCTGTGCGTTGGTGTTCTTGTGGGCTTCGGTGACCATTCTGATGAGCTCCCACTCTGAGCTATCAGGCTCCGGCCTCAGCTGCAACATTCGCACCATCTCCTCCTTCTTCCTCTTCTCACGGTTCTGCTCTATCAGCCGCCGCTTGGCCACACGCTTTGAGTCGTCCAGCACCACTGAAAACATCATGTGAAAAACATTACACAGATTGGTGGGTTCTTTAGCTGGTGGGTTCTTTAGCTCCAGCAATAAAGGCAGACATGATCTCCAAACTGAGCATTAGATTAAAGAAAGACAGGAAGGGGTGGTGGAGGGGATGCTGGAGAGATTGAGAGGTAGAGAGGATTGTGGCCAAGCAGTGGCATCTTTTAGTTTTTTTTAACATGTCTACAACTGCTTTTGTCTTTGTTTTTAGATCTTCTTTTTAACTCACACTGTTTTTGTTGTTTATTTTGCTTAGTATTTTATTTTGTTACGTTGTTTTTGTTTTGTTGATTTGTTAAATTGTAAGGATTGGCTCCACAAAATATGATTTTTTTGCAGTCCTTTCAATTTAGAACAGTCCCGTCTTTGGGGTTGAATAATGGCACAACTTTCTGAAGCCATTGTAAAAACATAATTCCACTTCTTTCTTCTTTCGTGGTTGTGTTTGGTGACGTCGTCAGAATGGATGCTGCCTTGTTCTCAGCATTAAAACATTTTAAAAGTATTAGTGTGCACTGTGTGTGTGACTCACAGTCCATTGCCATGCCCACAGAGATACACTTCTTGAAGCGGCACAGCTGGCACTGGTTTCGAGTGATCTTGTCAATGATGCAGCAGCCTTCATATTTACACGAGTAGGAAGGGTGAAGATTCTTCTGAATAGTCCTGCGAAAGAAACCCTGAGACAAAGAATAAAGAAGGAACCTTGAGCCACGGTACAAACAGAAAAAACACGTTGGAAATATTAGAGAGAGAATATTGTTTTAAATAGATTTGACAAGTGAATGCTCTTTGATTAGTTTAAAATAAATGAAGTGGTCCACTATTGTCAAGAATGGTTAGATAACACAACAGCATAACTCTGCTGAACTTTGAGCGGAATAAAATTGTGTCTGTGCAACATTATTTACTTATCTAAACAAATATAGGGATAGAAAATCTATCAAAAATGAACTATATTTGTTTTATGGCCAACCATAGAATGTCTAATATTGCATATGCATAGAAGCCAACAGCATGAGGCTCTTATCAGCTCTACTTTTTGATAGGGCCACCATCATCATCATCATCATCATCAGCAGCAGCAGCAGCAGCAGCAGCAACAACAGCAGCAGCACAGTGTTTGTTTGATTTCTCCAAACTGAATGAACCATCCTGAGTGACATTTAGTGTGAGCTAGACCTCATTCCCAGACAATGGGCATCCCTCTTTCATTACTTAAGGTCATCACTACATCTGTAATTGGTGTATTCTACTGTGACCACACAGAACAGGTTTAGTGATTTAGTTTTAGTATTTGTTGTTGTACTGCTATATAGGTTGTTGTAGACACATTGAACCAAGTTTCTGGCTCAGAATGTGAAAAAAATGGACTAACTCTGTGATGACCTCTTCATCTTAAGATACTTCATATGCTTCATATACTTCACTCTGCAGCCACATAGGATTACGCCTCCTTTTCCAGCAGTGCCCCTCCAATCAGATTAATCAATTAAAATAATCAACATTTATCAACAAAATATATAATCAATTAATGGCATCATGCCATGTGTTGATGTTTTGGTCCCCAAATAAATGTGGAAATGTACACATTGTAATGCAATAGTTATGGTTGGCTTTGCGGCAAATTGTTAACAAATTATTGTAAAAACAATATAATAGGACAGTGAAATCACTGATCACTGAGATCAAGATTGTGCTTTTTTAAATGAAAGGTCTACAGCCAATCCACTGTCACTAAAAGTATTGGGTCACAGCAGAGTTCAGACACTGGAGGACGAAATTTGACTATTTTTGAGATTAATGCCAATGATTAAAAGTCTGTATTGTTTATGTTCAGGAGATTAATATTGAAGACATTTTTATTTGTTTTCAATAAGAGAAAGTAATATCAAAATTGATCAATATGAGGAAAAAAATTTTTTTTTTTTTTTTTTTAATCCAGCCCTACAATATAGCCAACAAATGAATTGAATAACTTCTCCTTACAGTACAAGAGTTGCGAGTACAGTGTACCTTGCAGCCTTCACAGGTGATACAGCGGTAATGATATCCAGTGGCTTTGTCCCCGCACACTACACAGGGCTCATCCTTCTCCAGGTAGCTGGGGATGTACCCTGCAACAGAGATACTAAGAGCTATAGGAGCAGGAGGATGAGGAGGGACAGAGGGGTGAGTGTGGAGAAGCAGAACCGAGGGGATGAAGGCACAGGAGGGAGAGGAGCTCAGTTATCAAAGTGGAGCCCCAAACACTGTGACTGTGACACATGACTTGTACACTGTGTCCATAGTGCTCATGTGAAGGCAGCCGGGAAGGGGGGGGCACAGTCAGAATACTTAGGTTTTCAGCATACCTTCATTGTACCACATACATTTCACGTACTATATACTTAAAATACTTTTTTTTATGTGAATTTACTATGCTGTAGATACTCTTTATCAAAATACAATGTACCGGTATATTAACAACCAAAACAAATGCACAAATAATTTACATTTTCAAACTTCAAAAACATGTTCCACCCTAGTTTGAGAGTTTAGTGTGCCAGTACAAGTAAAGGGGGTTCTGTATCTGTCATTTTTTTTATGTGTTAACGGATGCCCTACAACTATCCTGGTACCCTAACCCCCACATATATCCATCAACAACTGCAATAACATCAGCTAGTTTTGTCATCAAAATTTAAGTTACTTAGAGGAGGGTCTTAGGTCTAGTTTAAGGTCTAGTTGTATGTGACCGTTAAGATGCCACACATCTTAGCAAAGCAATATAAGGAATGGGCTTTGTTCTCCACCAGACCTCCATTCATTCTGCCACTGCTGTCATTAGTGTAATCACAGTGAAGCCGTCTTACAATCTGCTATTACAATTATCAATTAGAAGTTGGGCCTTTCTCTGATATCTACTGGACAGTCATGACAATAGAACAGACCAAAGATTTAGCGGATGTGAAACCCAAAGAGCTTAATCTATTCAACCATTATGGCAACACTGTCTAAATGAACGTTGTCTTTAACTAACTATACATTGTATATATTACATAAAAATATTATTTAAATATATTTGAATTGCTTGAAGTGCATAATTTGTTTACAGTGAATCAAATGTCAGTTTTCAAGCCCATAAAGGTTTGCTTCTGTCTTGCACCATCACATGCTTTAAAGTTCCCCTAAGGATGCAGTATGGGTTGCAAGTTTAGACAGCCTCATCGCATGGAGATTAGGGGCTGTTTTTAAATGGTTCTGATGTGTTGTGTCACATTATTTATCATTTTAGACATGCCTTAATCCCATCAGCATGCTCCTAATTTACATTTTCATCTCACTTTTATGTATTTTTTTCTTCAATTACAAATTCATGCTGTGTCCAAATGCCTCATGTATGTCTAGAATTAACATGAACATCAAAGTGGCTTATTGTGTTGCTTTGTATCTGCAAAAGTCCCCTCTTGTACATGAAGCCTTTTTCACTAAGCCTGAAGAGAAGAAGGAGAAATGAGTGAGATTATCACAATAATGACAGCAGCGACATCATCGGGAGCTGTGGGGAGCGGCCGTAGGGGCCTAATCCCTCATATACTCTATGACAGACTGGTCGAGCTCTTTTCAGACGACTCAGGTGGAGACAAAGCCACAGAAAGGCAGAGCTGAATGAGGAACAGACAAGTCCTTACCAGACATGCTCTTCACAGAACACTGGCTGTTCTTCCTCTTTCTTTTGGGGACATCGGGCCACCTGCAGACACACAAGAGCAGGAAAGGGGCCGGATGAATAAGAATTATTACCACTGAATAACATGAACCCAATTTCACCAAAAGGTTGGACCATGATGAGATTAATTTGGATAATCTTTAAATAACAAAAATATTGTAAGTTAAATGAGGTTTATTGTAAAAGTTTTTACAAAATGTACAACCTAAGCACTAAAAACATAACTTACAGTCTGTAACAGTTGCTGTGGTTGTAGTAGCTGTTTACGTTTTATAACAGACATTATTAAAACATTATTAACCGACATATACAGGCTGGGTATTCTCCTATTATAACACTCTGAAATGAATGAAAAAAGACAACTCATCTCAAGGTCCGTCAGCCAATAATAGGCTATAGAGACTATCGCAGACTGTGTATCACCTGTCCAAGTAGTACTAAGACTAGACCAAGACTAGACCAAGACACCATAACCTGAAAAGAGGATTCAAATATCTATAGATCTACAAGGACTACTGCAATTAAGAGCCACTGTGGTCCACTGTAATGAGCTAGTGCACTTTTGGCACCCTGTTGAGTCTATATTCAGTTACATCTTCAGTGTAGAAGTCATGTGATGAGAAATACAGCAGCAGCCAAAAGTGTTGCCTATGAGAGCATGTTTTAGGTGTCCCTGGCTCTTGGCTCTCCCTGTGGATGTGATGTGAGCTATTATACTGAGCATTATCAGAGCATATTGGGCACAGGCGCTTTCTATTCATCCAGTGGACTTAGCAGGGAGGCTATTCAGTTGTAAAAGTAAATCTGTTCATTCTTGAGAGTTTTAGATGAAAAAGTCATGAGAAAAAATCATGAGAAAAATTCTGACATCAGTTGGCATTCTTCTTTAAATATGTTGATTATGACAATGACATTTATAGGAAGAAATATTGAGAAAGAAATATTGAACCATACTTAGTTTTGCAACTGAAACAATATTGTGATTGTTTTGTTTTGTTTTTTGTTTTGTTTTTTTTGCCTTTTTTGAATCACATTTGCGACAGAGCTTAACACACATACATAAACAGAAGATATTGCCAATTCTTTCATTTATGGTTCTTCACCTGTCACCCAAGCTTTGCATCCTTGTTTGTTTCTACTGTCAGATTTGGACACACCCACACATTTTAATTTGTTTTTACCTTTGCTATACCATTTGCTGATCTCACAATAATCCATTTTAAAGGCTGATATTTTACTATAAAGCATGATAATCCTTGAGTATATTCATTTCCAGATGAATTTAGCTGAATCTTAAAGACAAGACAGAAAATATCGAAATAGCAATTATAGTGGACAGGCTAACTGGTGTGCTCCCCGACCCAAACTTCCATTAATACTGTTAGATAATGGGCTTCCCTATCCTCCCTTGTTACCCCCCTCTCTCCCTCTCTCCCACTCACAGTTTGGGCTGTCAAATCAACTCGGCAGCTTTTTGCCACAACAGAAAAAAAAAATCTCTGACATCTCATTCTGTGCTCTTCATGCTTGTTTTCATGGTTCAGAAAATGTTTTAATTTTATCGCAGAGCACATGGCAAAGGGAAACTGCAACAGAACCAATCAAGAGGTCCTGACTTCACGGGTACAAATGAATAGACATTTTGGATACAATAAATAATTAAAAAAACAAAACAAGAATAACACTTGTAATTTTTGGGACTATATTTGGGACTGGTATTTCACTCTTTGGCTATAGCTTCCGTGATGTAAATCGAAAGACTGGTTTAAGTGTCCTTTTGGTCCATTTTCGAGGTTGGATGTGTGATGGCGGTTTTCCATGCTCCTCTATCTCTCAACACTGACACTCCTCCTGTGCCTGTATTACATGTCCTAACCACCGGAGGCATGGCTGAGTAGACATCCTTTAGTCCATGCCTCCGCTCTGTAGGACAGTACTGATCTAATACATGCGCTGTACATTCTGGCTCTGTGTAGAACTGGCATACTAGAGTTTAATGACTACTATTCTGCATTTCAGTTAAAGTTAAGTTAAGTTAAGCAAATGTGCAATTCACTGCGGTAATTGTTAAAGTGTGTTTAAAAGTTAGACTGTAAATATTTTAGTCATAACATTGTTATGCATACACACATATGCAGTTGTCAATTGTACAGTATGGTCCTCAACATCTTGCAAAAGCCTTTCTGGTAGGTAAACAATAGTAATTCATTTCTCAGCTCACAGTATACTGGCTCCCCAACGAGTGGAATATTTTAAGGAAAATATTAAAATGCTTCTTCTGTTGCAGTATGAGGACATACTGCAACAGAAGAAGTTGAAATGACTATTATGGGTTGCTGGGGAAAATGTGGGGAAAATGTAATTGGCAGTAGAAATACTTGTTACCCTAAAACACTGACAGGAAGAAGGTTATGTTGTTGATATGCCAATCAGAGCATCAGCTGATCAAAGGACATTTTCTTTACTCTACACCCATTTATCAGCCCACAAAGCCCCACAATCTCTGAATTTTGAAATAAATGATAAACCAAACATGTGAGTCAATTAAGGCTGTCTTCTATGCCTGTTTAATAACAAGTCTTCTGCAGTGGCTTGTTTCGGAAAAGCATGAGCAAAGATGCAGATGAGAATAGCTCTGAGGAACCATCAGTCTTTCCGAGGTACACGTGCAGCAGAGGATGACATTTGGACCATTTTGTACCAAAACCATAGAGTTACGGAGAAATGAGCACACCAACCTGTTGATGCAATACGGCTGTAGGATATGCATGGTGATCCTTTGCTGTCACCAGAAAAAGAGAAAATAAAGAGAGAGCTTTCAACTCTCACTCGCACACGTTAGACAGTGCCATCCTGTTTGCAGAAGTAATCCTGGTTGGTCTGAAGATGGTCAAAACCAGGGAGAGAACCTAAGTCATTGGTGATGGTGTTGAGCTGGAGGCAGCAGCTCTTCTCCCTGATTTACTCTGAGGCTCTGAAGCTTGCAGACTACGCTCCTCTGCCTTCTCTCCCTTTCACACTCTGCCTGCCTCTGAGAGCCCCGCCCCCTTCCCTTAGCCCAGCCCACTTTCTGTGTAGCCCAGCATAACGAGGTCTTTGTCATCACAATAGACCTTGTTAAAAACCTCCAACAGTCCTTTGTACTTCAGTCAATTTCACACGTTTTTAAAGTACAGTGGCACTTCTGTCAGTAACTGTCTGTGTTGGTCTCTTCATGTCTGATTTGCCATGCTTTTTAAACATTCTCATTGGGTACACTCCAGTATCAAAACTAAGAGTAAAAAATAGCACTGGCTGTCTTCAATCCAAATTCACTTAAGCTTTAATGCCAACTTGATTACATAAGAGAAGCTGAGGCAGTCTCTCCAGTGTAGCCTGGTGCCGATACCTCATCAATTTAATTTGACTGATCCTTCAGGGGGTCAAGTTGCTATATATGTCAGGAAAGACAATCCTTCTTTGAACAGGTATCGGGGCTTAAGATACAACTTGACACCCATTTACAACTCAATCCTCAGACCCAAACCAAAACAAAGAAAACATAAGTGCTAATAAGAGTATGCTAATAAGAGCTAGATGACTCATTTGGGGAATAAATGATCATGTAAAATATAACTCAGGTGACAGTTCACACCTGAGTTTCAGTGTAGTTATGCCGTCCCTTCAGACAGATATAAGGCAGTGACTTGCCAGAATCCTGTCAGAGCTGAAGAAGCTACTTAGATGAGGGGTGAAACGTATTCACAGAGAATTAAATTTTCTTGTGCAATGGACTCTTCCTGGATGACGGAGGAATTGCACAGACTTTACTTTGTTAAGGCCCAAGAATGATATGGACTTTTTACAATGCCCAACATGTTTTTGGTTCAGCTGATTAAGCGATTTTAAAATGTGGTCATAGGAAAGATTTGCTTTTTATAACAGGAAAAAAGCCGTTAGAACACAATCACTTTTCACACATCACATTGCTTATGCTGACAAAAAAGAGCTTACGTCAGCAGTTGTTTTTGAGCATTGAGGTTTTTTTTACTGTTTACTGTTTCAAAAAAAACATAATTCAGCCTGGTCCACCAAGACAGATGTGGTGTCTAGTGTCTTTGCATTAAAATGTACAAAAATGTTGCCGTGCACTCATCAAAAACAAAAGTGTGTGTTATTCAGTGTATGTGGATGTATGCTGCTGAATACTGTATCCCAGTCTCTCCCTCCGTGTATGTATAAACAAGTTTCCCATTGGAAAGCATAAACAACTATAACATTCACATTTGCTACTCATAATCTTTTCTAGTAGATAGCTATAATAAAGTCTACACAGGCATTGATAGAACATATAATAAACTCCACCCTCAGACTTAAGTCCTGTACAAACTCAATTATATTTGTTTCATAAAACTGTGGTAACAGAGGAAGTATTAGATTCAATAGTACGATAGAACATTAAAGTAAATGAGAGACACTTGACTTGAAGTATTCAGATTTGTGTATGGACCAAAGCCAACACTGAGAAACACAATGTCTTCAATTACTACAGTAGTGCTTTAAAAAGAAAGATTCCCTACATTCTTTGGTCCATAAAATGTTAAACGTTATTACATTTTCAAACAGACAAACCATGTTAGTTACAAACACTGCAGCACATGCATAAGAAATGTACTATGTAATAAACTTTCTGTACATGTAATCCTATTAGCATACAACTGTGAATGGATTCATTTCAAATAATTGATTTAAGCGATATCAAAATAAATGGCCAAAGTCTCTTAAATGTGTTTCTATTTGAACATACAATATGTGCTTTACTACAAAACACAAGTCCCAATACACACATAAATAAAGTTTTTAGTACATAGCATAACACTAAAGCAGGCCCAGTCTCACAAAGCAGGGTAATTTATTTATTATTTCCATGAGCTTGATAATTGTATAGGGATAAGTTTAAATATGTGTTGTCATAAACAGAACTGTACACAGTCGCTTTAATTAGTAAAATTAAGAAATTCAACCAATTAACTAATTGTTAATTTCTTAACAAGCTCTGATTGAAAAGAGTGACTGTAAAGTAAAATAATCACTGACTGGGAATATGAAAGCCAACTCTATGCATCTTCTTTGTATCCCATGTTACTATTACTCAGTAGGCTATGGCCTGAAGTGTCACAAAGTGTTAGAGTCTGAAATCTTAATAGTCAAACTTAAAGGTTACTACTTGTCTCCATGGAGATCTTAATACTTTACCTGGGGGATTCCACAGAATAGCATAAAGCTGATCTACCTCTATGGAGAATGTTTTAAGTTTTGGCTTTAACTTTCAATTTGCATGGAGTCATGCAGGTGCCATGCCCACCACCAGAAATCTTACACTGATTTAAGCTGTAGCATATTGTATTTTTCATTCCAAGCTGTGTGGTTGTACCATTTGCCAATAGTTGTCATAGTAACAGGACTTACTGGATGTATATTTATTCCATAGGACAGCTGGAAACAATGACATCAAAACTTTATACATTTGTTTTGGCATTAATATTTCCGCTGTTGTGAGACTTCCCGAGCTGGCTTCAAACCCAAAGCCACACTTCCTGTGAGCAGACATAGTGACAGGTTGGAGGACTTAAAAGAGATGGCCTTCTCCCTGGGTCCGTGTTAATGGGGGGTGTTGGTTTAATCCCCCACCTGCTGGGACTTACTGCAGCAGAGGGAGGAGAGCTGGACCAGGCTCTGCCCCTGTCCACGCAGATCATTTTACGTCTGACCTAAGGTTTAAGATGCTGCCGCTGAGGATCAAACCGACAACTGTTGAACTGTTGGCAAGACCCCATTGTGAGATTCTGGACGTGCTAATTTGTAAAAGTGGATGGCCCGGGTGGTTCAAGGGTCAAAAATGCACAGGCCACAATAAACAGCATTGCATTTATTTTATATTTAGAGGTGTATAGAGGCTGCAGGTTTATTTTAACTCAGCTGACCAGGCCCATTCACTCACTGCTCTAATGTAAATAAGTACAATAGGTTTTACAGTAGATAAAAAAATACTATTCAACAATTTTCAAGGGTTTAAAATTGTTCATATGACACTAAATTGAATTATACTATATTATATAATGAGAATAGTTGTGTGTTACCATGACATGGAGCAGTCACATGATGCATAGTGTTCTGCAGTGATCAGGCTGAAGTCACATGGGCCACTCACTTGCACTGTGGGGGTCAGTAAGCACTCAAAATAGCAGTGGTCCTGCATTTCAAAATATATGTAGGCCTATACATACACTATTTTTGCCAATATATTGTTTTAGAAGATAAGCCATTGTGAACAACATAGCGTTGGTTACTATATGTAATTGGTTATAAAATTCAACATTTTATCCATCAAGTCATATTATATACATACGTACCTCTAAAACATTTTTACACATGTTTACTCTTCCACAGTAATGCGTTTTATCTTTTGCATAAGTTTTTGAAGTTTGAAGACACTTTTACTCTGATATTCTGATATCTCCCCTCCTTTACAATTGAAAGGATGTGTTCATGAAGTGGCAAATACAAGCTTAAGCATGTATAGCTACCATAGGTTTCTGCAGAAATGTTTATCATTATGATTTGATTATGAGTATTCCCTATCATGGACCAGGTCTTCTCTGCCTTTAATGAAGCTTGAATCTAATTGACATATAAAATATATAGACTTTTATTTTTATTTATCTTGCATTTACTACAACAGGTCTTTGCAAAGCTCTTCTTAGCCTTTGATCGTAGAATATTTAGCTCATAAAGCTAGAGCAACTGGTAGAGGTTAAGTCTCAACAAGGGTCGGGCTGATGGAGCTCCATACTGATACTGAGGGGGTTGGAAATGCAGACAACTGATGGCTTGTATCTGAACCTAATGGGATATACAAAAACTATACATTTACTTTTTTTTACAGGAGTCTTCTTGACTTTTAATGCATTTTATTTTATTCTGTAAATTGCATATGAGAAATGTTGGTTGAAATAAATATAGAGAAATAAAAAGGAAACTTGACTTGAATGTATCTCTAACTCTTAGAGCTAGGATGAGGAGCTGAGTCACACAGGATGAGCTCAGAGCAGAGCCGCTGCTCTTCCACGTCGAGAGGAGCCTGTTGAGGTGGGATGGCTCCTAGACGCCTCCCTGGGGAGGTGTTCTGGGCATGTCCCACCAGGAGGAGGCCCCGGGACGACCCAGGACATGCTGGAGGGACTATGTCTCTCGACTGGCCTCGGAACACCTTGGGGTCCCGACCCAGTGGAGCTAGGGAAAATGTCTGGGGTGAGGGAAGTCTGGGAGTCCCTGTTTACACTGCTAGCCCGCAACCCAGCCCCGGATAAGCGGAAGAAAATGAGTGGATGGACGTGAATGTGCAAAAAAGGCCCCCTGTCTACACGTATTACACTGAGATACACACATAGAACATGCACTTCTTTGCCTGATCTTGTCAAAACATGCAGGGAAAGGCTGTAGCAAATCACATTAATAAGATGCCCTGATTTATATTATTTTTCCACTTTAATAGCACCTTTATGAATAATAAGGCATGAATCCTAACTGAGCCCTCACTTAGGTAGCTGACTGTACAATGTGTATTTAAGTGTTATGCTGAAAGCCACTAGTGTCTCCAGTAATTGGGGAATGGAAGACTTCATGCTGCACTTCATTCTGGCACACAGGGAAATTGGTGCAGAAGTGTCCGTAGCCTAAAGCTGGATTTGGAGCGCCAAAATACACTGTGTGTTAGCTGTGACTCAGGAATCAGAGGGGGAGGGGGAGGGGTCATGAGGCAGCACTGTGCAGGACACGTGCTTGTGAAGAGAGCCAAACATTCATGGGCAGAAAAATACTAATTTGTTTAGTTTCATATTTGGCAACCTTTTAAAATGAATTGACATGAAGTATGTGTACTAACTAAGCATATTCTGCAAATCGTTATGTTTTAGTAAACCTCTTCAGCATCGACTGTTTCCATGGAAACTTAGAACCTAGACAACACTAGTGCAACTAGGGATGCACCGATCCAGCTTTTTCAGTTGATATTGATACTGATTTCGATACTATGGCTTTAAATATCTGCTGATCTAAACCAGAGACCAGTGCTGAGATTGAAAAGAGATTTTTTTTTCTTTCATTCTTTATTTTTTTTTACAAATATAAAGTAAAGCCAAACTGATCCAAATATGTTATGTTGTTGTTACTTATCTCTCAAATAACTACAGAACAGCTTTGTATAACTAGAAATTCAAACATTATTATTAATTCCGGGCCAACTACGACCAATAAATAGTCTGATTATATCAATTTATATCGGCTGAACCAAGATTTGGAAGGCGATATCCGATCTAGCAAATTTTTCAGAATCGGTCCCGATATATCTGATACCGATATTGGATTGGCAGATCAAGTGCAATATTTGACTACCTAAGTACTAATACTATTTAGTCAATACCCTACTGTACCTATGTAATAAAAAAATGTAAATGAAAATTGTTTCAAATTAAATACAAGCAATTGCTCTAAAATGAAAATAAAAAATTCAAATAATGGTAAAGATATTTCTCTAAATAACATGTCTTCTCTACCGTTGTGAGCAATAATTAAAATTCTGGTTCCTGACTGTATAACACATGAATAATGCATGCCCCTCTCTCTGTGTAACCCTAAAGCCCCTTAGTGATAGCTGCCATACTCAGAGGGTAATGGTGTGTACAAGCGCGTTCAATACACGGCCCCTAAGGTGCTCTACTGCTTGTAATCATGTCAGGCCCTTTGCTTGCACTGAAAAATGAAAACTATTTATTTATTGTTGCACATCAATGTTAAGTCATGGCTTAACTGACAATGCAGGGCAAAGCTTTTGCATTCGCATTGTAATGTCCTTAAAAATGTCTATTTTATTCACTGCAGGAAATGGATGACATTACAAACATCTTTAGTTTAAGCAAGCAAGAATGAACAACTACATGTATGTTTCTGGTCAAGGAACAACCTAATAGCATGGTCAAAAGCCTATTTGCACAGCAGCAACAATTGGTAACAGACACAGTTGCCCTAAACTTTAAACTCTATAAAATTTCTGCTGACCAATTTTCACCAGAAAAAACACAAGAAATGCAAGAAAGAAGTACTGAACTGAAGTGCAAAAAGGCACTGAAAGCAAAAAACTGCTAAAATCTATTTGCATATGTAAGTATGGTATTTCTTAACTTTACTATACTACTAAGTCTGTAATCCTGAGTTGGGGCTGTTCACAAATCTGCAGCCATAAAATCTCATAGATTATTAAGAAAATGAAGTGTTAGAATGGCCCAAACAATCTCTTGACTTGAATTTAACAAATAGCACTAGTTACATGGCATGCTCAGTTAAATTACATTAAAAACTAGAAAACAAGACTAGATCTGGGACATAAAAACAGAAAATCATGACTAAAATATGACCTTTTCACAAAAATGGCAAACATCTGTGAAATCAAGAACCAACATTTTTCTTGCAATATAGATATTATGTTAACCAATATTGTGAAAATTGATTATTTTGCCATATATTGTGCAGTACTGCGCTACAGACACATCCATCTGTGGAACATCCCTGCATTCCTTGTCTTTGTGATGTTTTACTGGACACAAAGTTGTGGATGTGGTGATTTTGATTAACAGGAGCTTTCGTCCTTATCTTTACATCATCCTCATCTTTACAGCCATCATTTATCTCACAGTTGTGTCACATCCAAAGTCGCTTTCCTTTCATGTTAACATCAGAGTGTCACAGTTTCTCTTACCCTTTCTCCTCTCCCTCTGATGAGTTGCTATCCTGTTTGTTGGACATTGGCTCTATGTGGCCTTGGTCTGGTCCAGTAGCCAATCACAGGACAACAGGGTGGACTCCCACTTCGCCAGCCTCTTTAGCATTCGCTGGCGGCCCCTTCAATAGAGAGCCATCGGAGAATCTCAACAGAGACTGGTTGAGTGAAGCACGGAGGGCGGGACATCGTAGGAAGAAAGTACAAACTGCAAAAAGAGGAAAAGCAAAATAAAGTACATAAGCAAGTTCAATAAAAAAACATTTGGAAATATTACATTAATGCAAATTTAAGATGAATTAAAATAAGGAAAACTTAATCCGAATGTGAGTCAGTCCAGAAGAAGTTTAGTCATCTCAATGCATGCCAGTGTTTGCGTATTTATTTTCTCTGTTAGAAGTTTCCTTTCTCAGAATACATTTTATTCTAAGGCAGTGCAGACTGTGATGACATTTTTAATAAGTAGGGAATCATATGAGCTTGTAAGTGATGCTACAGCTGATAGTTCTGAACTGTTGTTCTGCCATACTGTATTGTATTTGTACATCAAAGTCTATTTTTATTTACTTTTTACTTTAATGCATGCCCTTATTTTTATTTTATTATAGTTTATTTTATCATTTACTATTTTATGTTGCACCATAATGCCAAAGCAAGTTCCTAGTTTGTGAATTTTGTTCACTGACAATGGCAGTAAAACGTATTCTGATTATTCTGCTAGCTTCTGACAACAGTCAGTTTCTCAGAAATCTTCTCATACCCAAACTATGACCTTCTGCTAGGTGTAAATGTGTAGCTGTTCCTGTGTCCTGAATGTGTCGTTTTAATGACTCTGGAGCTGAGCACAGGTGTTTACAGGAGGTGCTGGCTGCTAGGTGCTATTACACTGCAGCTAGCGAAAGTGTAATAACACATTCATAAATGGCGCAATGCATGACTCCCCAAGCTGTAAACTCGCACACGCCGCTGGAAAACATGAGAACATTAATGTGTTATTTTATTAGAAGATTTGATAGCTCAGTAGAATTTAATTTCTAATGATTTATGCTGTTGTAGCCAACATTCCTGTATTGCCAAACAATTTCATGTTAATGTAAATGCAATTTTACAAATTTGCATAATTAACTGGAGGGACATTGCCCTTTATAGCTGGCACCTTTGGTTGCCGATTTTCTTCAGAAATCATTTCAGCCTTTGAGGGAGTCACATTAACAATCTTTGTCAAAGTGAACATTTTTTATGCAAAACAAGCACCTAAAGCCACAGTATGTAACTTTTGAGCCAAAAAATACCAAATAAATAAATAAAAGCATGTTGTTGTTTTTTTAATTATGATTGTGTTTTGTGTGGTTTTAACTTTCTATTTCCATGGAATCATGCAGGTGACGTGCCATCTCCAGAAAGTTACATGCAGTACAATCATTACAATATAGCAACACAAATCAAAGCTGCTGCAGCAGCAGCACCCTTTTGTCTAAACGGCACACAGGCACTGTAAGGAGCTTAGAGTAAATTAGATTTGGCACTGGACTGTTTCCGCTAATAGAGGTAGTGGCAAACTGACCACAATAGAAAATTGCCCATTCACTGGCTGAACTGTAGTGGACAAAAGCAAATGTCCATTTAAATAGCAAAACAATGACATAATATTAAAATCAAGGTGACACAGCACATATGATGCTTGAAAACTAGCCACTATGCCATTTCTGCTGCACTCACAGTGTTATTTTATCTGTTTTTAAACATTTGAAAGAACTGAACTGTTTGTCTTTTTTCTTGCCCTGGTACAGTAAGAGGACACAAAAACAAGTCAATACAATGTGAATAAGATGTCAACCATGTGAAGAAATAGTAAACATCTGCTTGTAAATGATGAAAACAATGCCTGTGTTACATGTGGCTGACACACAGCAGGGGGCAGGAGGAGGACCATTTACACTCGTCCTTACACAAATGTATTTACAAGCTCAGCCTAATTGGAACAAAGCATGAATAAGGCTCGTTTGGCTTAGTTTGCGGACTGGTTATGGCCTGTGGTGAGAGTGGTGGGCCACAGGGGGGCACTGGAGAGTCTACTGTAAGACTCATGTAGAGTATGGAGGCATGACCTGAGCCGACCTGAGCAGGCTTTAACAGACTGTCCTCACCTTAATGTTTACCACCCGCGAAGAGTCAGAGGAGTTTAAGTCTACACCCCAGGGAATAAATATACTACAGACAGGTAAGGATTACTACATTTACACACATGATTTAAAAAAAAAATATGGAAGGAGGCCAAATTTTGTCTTGAAATTATCATCATGTGGATTTATTTACCAACAATTTTTATGGGTTTCAATTTGTAGGTAGAAGTGGGTAGATTATCAAAATATCAAGAATATTGTGAATCTTCTTACGAAGATAGGGCAAATTTTAATGTTGAGTATAATGTTTATAGTAAAAAATAAATAAATAAAAAATAAGCAGAATAAGGTGATTAAAAATGGCATTAATGAAATTAATAATTACTTTAATGACATAAAAAAAAACATGTAAACTTCCAAATAACAATATTTCTGCATTTTTACATTGCACATTGGTCTGATACTTCAACCTAAACTAGCACATTTAAAGACATGTCTTAGCACATTTCTGTTGGACTGACATTACATTACATTATTTGAATATTGTTACAAGATACTCCAAAAAATATTGAACTATACAATTTTATCAATAATGCCTACCCCTTATTTGAATATGATGTAAAACAAATTGTCTGTATGGTATAAAATGTCTTGTTGAAATTAATGAAATACAAGTAAATAAAGTAATATCTAGCAATAAGAAAATTATTTGATCAATATGAAATAAAACTGAACTAATAGTGTAATAACTTATCTGTAAAGTATTTAGTGTAGTATTTCCTTAAATATGGTTCAATGAACCAATTTGATTACTATTATGTAAACTATTGTGTAGTATGATTATGCATACATTGTTACATCATTATCTTATCGACTTCATGACAATTTAAAAATGCACAGATAATACATTATTCCCATAATGTTACAGGTCATTAAAAAGTTATCAATTATTACAGGTATTATTTATCATTATAATAGTACTGACTGCACCTACATTAGTGTGTCTAAACAGTGCCCGCACGCATTACTTCTTTTATGTTAAAGGTCTGGAAGATGTATTCTTTTTTCCAAAAAAACTTGTAGCAAGTATCTGGGCACTATCGCTGCATATTTCCTTTTGAGGCAACACTTGCTGGGGAGTGTGCAATTGAATGTTTTCCTCTTCACTTCTCCACATTCGTCAATAGATGGCATCAGAGTATGAGACACGCCCGGCTATGTTCCCCTCAACATGCATCCAGTCTGTGCGCTGCACTAAACTACACACTCCAACCAGAGGTGCTGTATCTGACTGCTGATGAGAAAACAAGACAAAGTTTATATGTGACAAGCTGCAGTAAAACCTGTGCAGTGCGGAGGTGAGGCTGCTGGCACTGTCTATGTGAGCAGACAGTGATTGGCTGATTAGCGTCTCTGAATGTACACTAGGCTCACTGTGTGGTCAGGCGCTTCTGCTGGCTGCCATCCAAGCTGATTAGAGCCACAGTGCAATCAAAGATGACCTGCTTCCCTCGCTCTCCTCCTGTCTGCGCCAAATCACCGCCTTTTTTCTCTTGATTGTATTCTGTAACATTTTGTCCTTGGATCTATAGGCAGTAAATCACCAGCAACATGAATGCAAAACAAAAAATGCAAAATAAAAATATGTTTACAGGAAGTCTATTCACTGATTTACTTCCAAGTATACAAGGTCATTTCAAAGTTAAAGTTAAGTCACAATTTAAAGGTTTAAAAGGTACACACTATGTAACTTTTCTGGTGGAGGGTACACCACCTGCTTGTCTCCACAGAGATGCTATTGCTTTGCCTTGAACTTATTTATGTACCAGGCCAATTTACAGGTCAGATCTGTGGAGAGGTAACCCCACTCACAGAAAGAATTCATATTTTTCATATTTCTGAAGAATAAAACACCTGTAGTTGATTAAATGGCATATTGTGGAACATTCTGAGAAAAAAATAATAACATCTCCATGAACATCTCCATAGTGCAACTTTAAGGCAACATTTTGACAAAGAGCAAAAAAGGCAAAATAGTTAAGTGTAAACATTTTGACACTGAGAACATTTTGTACTGAGGAAATACCATAGCACTTCTTGTTTTTGCCAAGTTGTGTCTATGACCTCATGTTACTATGGATTTGGAGGATATAGATAATGGGATGCATAATTTGGGGCCAACAAAGATACATTGGGTTTCATTTTGTTCTGGAAGAAACAGACACACCAGTAGTGTGCCAAAACAGAGCACTATTGGTCCTATTATTTCCTCTTCCCTTTCCTGTACAACTGCAGGGACAGAGACACTCCTGCAAAGTCAAGAGAATGTCCTTTTTTTGTTTGAACTACACAAAAATGAAGGGGGTCTGAAAAATGGATGAGTGTTGTTCATGCAGCTGATGCCATCAAAAAAGTTAAATAAATGCTAATAATTTAATTTCAAAACCAGAGTAAATTCTGTTACAGATAGACCAGTTGTAAATTTGGAGTTATGTAAAATAAGAAAATTGTAATATAATAAAATATGCTGCAAAAAGAAAAGAAAAATAAACAACGAGAGAAAGTTATCTAAAGGAAAGTATAAAGTGCAAAAAATGAAATACCCCTTTTTGTCCATATTGCCCACCAAAGTACTGTAGCTCCAATATTATTTCATTTCTAAAAAGTAATGTTTAAAGAGGGTCGCACATGCCTTTTTATAGACAAATAGACATAAAATCGCATATAGAATCTATCTCCAGAGTAATACAATTGAATGATAAAATGTATTGCTTTTTCCTAAATAGTTTGGAAAAGGTCAAATTGTCAGACTGTTGAAAATGCTGCAAAATGTCATGTAGTTGCCTCAAACTCTGTAGTGCGCATGTATGGCAAATACATTTGAATTTATTGATTATAATATCATATAATAAGAAGAATCACTCCTCAGTGGGGATTGAACCCAGCACCTCATGCGCTCTACCACTGAGTAACAAAGCCTTTTAGCATATTCTGACGTACAGAGCATGCAACACATTTAGAACCATTTAGAAGCACAAGCACAAGCCATGAGAAGTGTGAGCCATAAAAGAGCACAAATGATGCAGAACAGTATGGCAGCTCGTGTCGCAGCTGCTCGCAGTTCACTGGGTTCATGCCAAACATGGCTGTCCCCGGAAGTGTGCTGTATACATTCCACTGATGAATATCTAAGATGTCATCAAGGAGCACATCGTATGGTATCTCCAGCTCAAATCTGACCAAACAGAGGGACAAACAACAGATGCAGCCAAGACCAAGTCAGAGCATAGTGTAAACAGATGAAGCATGCTTTTGTCAGCAAGGTTGTCCAAATGAACTTGATGATCTTTAGCTCAGAAATGAAAAATATCAGGCAACATAGGTGAATTTCCACTGCTATGATGCCTTGATGGTAGAATAATATAGATTACTCAAACATGCATCAAAAATTCTACCTCTAATGATTCAGCGATCAGGAGGCACATTATAACACGGTAATGGCTCATAAAATTATTTTTTTGCACAGTGTCTCCTTTAACTTTTAACTGGATATCAATCTTTGGACTGGGACATCTCTAGTACTTGTCCTCACCAAAATGATTCAGGGTCACTTATTATACTTGTCTTGGACACTGTTACAATAGCTCATGTTGCAAGCATGAAAATGTATTCCTTTGCGGAGAATGCTTAGATTAGGTGTCTGTTGCCAGCTACAAGCTAACAGGAAAATAAGACTTTCATATTTCTGAACCAAAACCTCTCTCTCTATACGATCATTTCTTAATCTTTGTGTTGTTGCTCTGTCCTAATCCCTGTTGTAAGTCAGCAGCCCTCACTGCTTATTCATTCTTTTATTTACTCCATCATCTGTTGTGCGAGTCCATTGTTTTCCCCTGCTCTCATTGACTATGTATGCCAGCCACCACAATTACACAGCAACCAGACTATCTCCCTCTCTCTCTCTATCTCCCTCTCTCTCTCTCCCTCCTTCTCTCTCCATCTCCCTCTCCATCTCCCTCTCTCTCCCTCTCTCTCACTCTCTCTCCCTCTCTGTCCATCTCTGTCCATCTCTGTCCATCTCTGTCCATCTCTGTCCATCTCTGTCCATCTCTGTCCATCTCTGTCCATCTCTGTCCATCTCTGTCCATCTCTGTCCATCTCTGTCCATCTCTGTCCTCTATCTCCCTCTCTATCTCCCTCTCTATCTCCCTCTCTATCTCCCTCTCTATCTCCCTCTCTATCTCCCTCTCTATCTCCCTCTCTATCTCCCTCTCTATCTCCCTCTCTATCTCCCTCTCTATCTCCCTCTCTATCTCCCTCTCTATCTCCCTCTCCCTCTCCATCTCCCCTCTCTGGTGAGGAGCAGCCTGCTGGACTCTACTCAAATGAGACAGGCATTTGTGGCAGCAGGGCTCACAAAACTGGTGGACTTGAGAACCGAGCGAGGCTGAAAGAGTGCAGCACAGCTGAGCCAGGAGAATGGAGTGAGGTCTGAGCGGATGCTGCAGAGGCTGCTGTGGGAGGTGTAGCGTGGGGTCCCTGTGCGCTTCAGAGAGGCACTGGGGCTCCACAGACAATCTCCATCTGTCCAGCCAGGACCCTTTCCATCGCTGTGTGTGTGGGCCACTGGAGGAACACAGAACAACAACGGAGGCCTGCTATTGCTTGACTCCCCTGTCCTCCCAGAGATGTTTGCAGTAGGGAACAAGGACCGCCATATTCTGTCCATCAAAGTCCTCCACAGGGCCGAGCTGTCAGGCGTCCTGGAATCCAGGTGGTCAGGTGTGTTGGCCCCAGGTTCTTCTCCACGAGGCTGGAGGTCCCTGTATCGCCCCCCCTTGGAGAAACGCTGTGTGGATCTCCAGTGGCGGGTGGTGCACGGGGCCATGGCCACAAACAGACGTAGCCCACTTCGACCCAAGATCAAACAGCCACTGTGCCTTCTGCCAACAAGAAGAGACACTAGAACACCTGTGGTTGTCTTGTCCTCGGCTGGCTCCCCTCTTCACTCTGCTGGGACACTGGCTGCAGACTCTGGGACAGACACTGACCCGGGAGCTCTTTGTGTTTTGACCCCAGTTCTCTGTGGCCAAACGCAATAAACTTTGTCCTGGGGGCAGGCTAAGATGAGCGTGTGGCTCACCCGGAGGAACCACATGGCTGGCTCAGGCTGCACAGACCCAGAGCTCCTGTTAAAGAGCCTGGTGGGGACACATCTCAAAGTGGAGTTCACCTACAGCACACTGGTGGGACAGGTGGAGGACTTTGAGGCAGTCTGGACAGTGAGAAGGGCTCTGTGTTCAGTGAGGGAGGGGCAGTTAGTGCTACAACTGTAGGGAGGGGCTAGTAAAAAGAGTAAAAAAAAAAGTCTCCCCTCTCTCCATCTCCCGCTCCATCTGCCTCTCTGTCCATCTCCCTCTCCATCTCCCCTTTCTCTCTCCATCTCCCTCTCTCTCTCCAACTCCCTCTCTCTGTCCATCTCCCTCTGTCTCTGTCCATCTCCCTCTCTCTCTCCATCTACCTCTGTCTCTCTCCAGCTCTACACCTGTCTCACAGTGCCTTTATGCGACTTATTCTCTGTGGGTGTATCCAGGCAAACAACTGTATATGTACTGATGAGTATTCATCACGCTGAGGCCGCTGACAGATGTGGAACCACTTGATGTTTACTAGTGATATGTGATGTATGAAAACTTTTCTGGCTGTAAAATACTCAGGAGACAAAGCATCTCTGAATCATTTTGTCTTATTAAAAACAAATAAAAATGTTTTTGCATATCAATGTTCTGAACATAAAATACAGACTTTTGATCATTCCAAATGGACACAAAAATAGTCAAACTTTATTCCTTCAAAATTTTAACTCTGCTCCAAACCACAGAGAGTGGATTGGCTGCAGACCCCTTGATCAAAAAGGATCAAGCATGCTTAGAAATGCCTAAATCTTGATTTAAAATCGGATCATAACACAGCCCTAGCTCATAGATTCAAACTTTTATATAATGTTGTTTCGACATCACAATGATGATCACATGATTAGTTGTATTTTGTTTGCATATTGCAGTCATAATGCTTATTAAGGCACTTTCAGCACACTGTGCCAATAAGATGACATAACCAGCTCTTCTTTTAGTCTGATTTAGGCGTTAGACTTCAGTCATAAGTGCAGCACCAGAGAGCATGTTTGTGCGCTCTCTGCTGACAAGTGAGGCATTTTGCATGCTCAGAAATCAGGTATTTGACTTGTTTTCCAAACAGCATACATTACATGTACATTTAAGATGGAAAATGTGAAATAACAATGCTTCAAAAAGCATGAATAATGCATAACATCAGAACTCGCACTACTTAACATTTCAATACAACAGCCATGACTGAGAAGCATGGCTGTTGTATTGTATTCTTTCAGGTTCTACAACCTGAAAGAAAGTTATTTTCAAAGATCAATACAATCTAATGTGCATGACCATGAATAATATTACTATAGGTCCAATAAATGTGGTTATACACTGCTTGTTCAGAACTGAAAGGCTGAACTCAAAGTAAAATCAAACTGTAAGTATCTACAGCTCAAACAGCAGCCCCTCCCTTTTTCATTAAAAGTACACAGTGTGTTCTGAGCCAAGTTCAAACATACACATATACAGTACATATGTGATTGATCCAGTCACATTTACATTAACGCAAACAGGACACATACTGCCTGCATGTTTTACATCTGAAGCTCCCCTGTAATGCCAAATAGATTTCTGAGCTTATAAAATGTATGGACAAAAAATGATTTATGCATGTTTAAATAAACCCTTAGGGCTGGGTGAAACAGCAAAAAAAACCCAAAAAACTCTTTTCCTCATATTGATCTAACATTCGATAAAATTGTATTTATTCTTTTCGAAAACAATATATAAAATCTTGCTTATAGTTCTAGAACAAGACAGGTAAATGGCATTTGACAGAAAGAATAGTCAATTAAGTCTGAACTTTGTTCCACACCACATGCTTTTACTGACTGATGACTGGCTATAGACCCCTCGTTTCAAAAGACCCAAGCATATCATTGACGATTAGGCATGACTGAATCTCAATCTTGATTAAAATGTAATTAATTGCCAGCACTACTTGAGGTGCAAATGACTCCTTCTGAACAAATTACTTACAGTCTACACAGACACTTGAGAGTGTGGCTCCTGTACTTTGAGTGGACCTCAGTAATAGGCAAAAGTCAGACTAAAATGATATTACAGCACACACTAGTCTGCGCCAGTAGAGAGCTTGATCCTGGGCTGAACTGGTCATTGCTGCTGCTCTGCCTAATGACCACAGTCTGAAGGCTGCCAAGTATGTGAGCCAGCTACGCTTGACCTTCCCTTCACCTCTCCTCTGTGTTTGTGTGGACGTGTTAGAATGACCCTTCGTCTTCTGTACCACTCGCTGTTATTCATACTGCCTCATCCCCAGTCGCACTGCATAACTGACCCCAGCAGAATATGTGAAGGAGCAACCATAGTCTGAGCTTTCATTTGGCTGCTTAATGTTTGGTTTTCTGCTTGGGTAATATAACTGAAAATGTTAGTATATTTCATCCTGTTAATTCTTATTTTGAGTTTAAATGGAAATTAGAAATAGTCCACTAACTTAGAGACACAGTTTCAGAGTACAACTGGATCCATCTGAAAGGTAAGATACTAACTGGGGTGGATCAGAAATATGAATTCTCTAGGGCTGGGCAATAAATAGATTAAATCGATTAATGGAATTTGAACTCCAAATCGATTTGTTTGGAAGAAAATAGATTTTATTTGCCACACTTTCTTGCATTGTAAATACAATAAAGTGACTGCTCACTGCCGTCACAGGGAGCAGAGTTTTAGAAGTGATGTGCTTTTCCTTCATGTGCATCATGGAGAAGAGAAATGCAAAGAAGCAACACAGGGTCAGCACTGCCTTTTGAAATCAGTGACATCAAATTAATTGTTGTGAAAGTGTAAATCACGCTTCAGCTACATGAATGTAGCCCCAACACTGTTATGATTAGTTTGTTTTATGTCATTCATAAAAGATTTCCCCCAAAGGCCAATGGGTTAAATATGATCACATTCTTTACCTGCTTTTTGCTTTTATACTGTATTTAAACCTTTTCTATTTGCAGTCCACAACAAAAATGAACCGAAAGGATCTTACTATTTATTGCACTACAACTTTAATTTAAACAATTATACATCTTTTTTGTTATGGCAATTTTCTGTAGTTTGCAGAACATTTGCAGAACATTTGAGGAGGAGTGGAAAGGAGAAAAAAAAAACAAAATCAAATTGAAAATTGAATTTTTGGAGAAAAAAAAAAAAATTGACAATTTCATTTTTAGGCAAAATCATCCAGCCTTAGAATTTTCTAAAATGAGTATTTATAGTGTAGTATTGTAATATCCTAAAATACTAAACCAATTAGCATTTATTATAAAACAGAGCAAATCATCTTAGTATAGTGCCCTTTTGGCCGACTTAAGATACCAATTAATAAACACATTTTTGGCCCTAAACCTATTGGTTGAATCTGAAACCTTGAGGAGAGGAATGCCATAACCATCACCCAAACAATCTTATTTTGTGATCAGTTTCATTTGTATTTACTGTTTCTTCAGCGGAGTCATGCAGATTATCACCACATTCCTGACTATCCATCATCATTGCCTGTCCTTGCACAAGTTGGGCTTCCTGAATACATCATAAATTACACAAATCTGTGGAGCTGACAATTCTGGACAAATCACAACATCCAGCCCCTTTGGATCAGCCCCTTCTTTCAGAGTGCCCTTCACAGGAGGGTAAAAGTGCTCACTGTCAGTCAGCTGCAGCCCACTCACTGTCCACCACAAGGACGCTGCGTTTGGTGGTGGCAACACAGATGTCACGTATGCCTCAGCAAAACTAGAACAAAATACAAAATATTTTTTTAGACAGCCCGGTTTCAGGCTCTCGTCATTTGCCAAAGTGTTGGAGTTACAGGCTCAAAGTGCATTAATCTGCCTGCATTGTTTCAATGTATTCACCTTATTAATAAATAAGTTCTATTCGGACTACAGAGCCTTTTTAAAGCTTTCCAGAGAATCAGTGCATTGTTGATTTGTTGGTGCACATGAACATGGAACGTTTTACACAAATCAACCAACTTTATATCATATGTAACCCAGGTCTAAAATACACTAACCTATAAAGAATTCCTATTTTTACGTGTCAGTGAAAGCGCCACATAATTATATATAGTTTCACTCATGTGATCACCTCGACCTATCGCGTGCTTAGTAGCACTCCATACAATGTAGCTGCTCTCCTTTCCCGGCAGAACTGGGAGGAAAGCGCAACAGGACAGCTGCACATGTATTGTGTCTCAAGCACAATTTGCTATTTTTGCTATTAAATAATGCCATCCATGTCCTAAAACTTTGCTACATGTTGTAAACTTGTAGAGGCCCTTACCACCGGGGCTGATACCGGGTATAAACCGCTGTGACCGATATAAACGGGGGATTTGGTGAGTCTGTGTTTGTTTATTTTGCAATGGAGCATTAGCATCTCAATACACTTGCACCCTGTTTTCACCTGTCAATATATATCGCGGTGCATTGCTAGGCTAATGTCACCGATTTATAAGATAATTTTAAGCCAGTGTAGCCTTTTTTTTGTTTCCTTGGCCAAAGCAATTTAAAGCCAAGTGACTGTCTTTTGGTTTCAACACTGTGTTTATCCAATGCACTTTAGTACTGAGCCAATTGTGAACTGCCTATTTATTGTTGTATTTTTGTAAACGGAATTTATACTTGAAACTTGATATGTGTACACTGACTGCTAATGAATACATTTACTAAACTAAGATAGCTAATGCTAAGTAATAGCTATTGCATTTTGCTAAAAGTTGGTCCTGTCTGTTCTAACACAGGCCAGGTGTGCCCAGTTTGGGTACCACATCCGATGGCGAGCTAGGAGCCTTACAAAGAACCAGAACATCACACATTCAACTCAACATCCTTCTGCGGTCTGATAAGAGGCTATTGCAGCCTGTCACTCCCAAACCTCAATCACACTCACACAACCATAGCCTTAAGGACTCTATCAACACATGGACAATCCGGATTAATCTATGGACATTTAAGCCCACATTGCTGTGGCAAATTATTTTCATTTATTGTGAATTTATTTCATTTGTGTGCTTCCTGTTTTGGGGAGTTGTTAATTCAATCGCTGCTTATTGTTGCATTGTGTTTTGTTGTGAAACAAGCTCTATTTCTGAAAGTGCACTTAATTTGCCTTAATTTAAATGTTAAATATTAAGCCAAAATCTTGACATTTTATTTATTCTGCAGATTTGTAAATATTTGGTATTTGTATGTATGTTTTTTCACTTTTTATCAATATATGGCACCAGCCACTTAAACTTAAATCTCTGTGTCTGCCTGTATTATTACACTGCTCTCCCACCTCCCAGAGAGCCGCTACCTAATTCTTCTGGTCTAGCCCAACCCAACACCAAAATCTAAATACAAATTCACTCTTTTCTTAGCGGCATGCACCACATGTGTGCTACACATATTTTAGCAGCAAAACTTTTCTCAAATTCTCTGTTGAAATTAATGGGATTCCCACTTAACTGGAAGTGCCACCACAAAGAAAGTGCGATTTAGCAGCATTTAGAAGCAAAAGTGGGCAGGGCAGAATAAAGTCAATAGAATGACTCAGGTGTCAGTCTCGATAAGGAATGTTCTTTTGCCACTTAAGCGTTGTGGGGCTCACACCCTAATGCTGTGTTCTGACCGCGGCGTCAAAATTGCGGCAAACACCTCTAGTTGGACGCCTTTGCATTTAAGGGCAGACGCTTGAAACTTCTTGCAAATTTCACTTGAAGTTTAAATTTTTCAACTCTGGGGTCAACGCTCAAATGTGTGAATGGGTCCCCAAAAGATGTTGCATGTAAACCTGATGCCCCTGATGCCACAGTCGGAACATAGCTTTTTTTTTTTTTTTTTAATTTACCGTAGAAATGTCTGTGCAATCCTTCAGTTGTCCAGGTATCTGTCAACTGGACAAAAAGTTGTAGGCGAGAAGATTCTTCAGTTCTGGTCAGATTACTGGTGGACACTGTCTTATATCTATCTGAAGGGAGGAGCTAACACACCTATTGTTTAAAGTTTCTGTTTGTTAGCTAGGTCTAATGAGCTACACTAAGAGTGAACTGTGCCTGAGTCTTACTTAGCATAATCATTTGGGCCCCTAATGGCATACTGGCTAGCCCTATTGTTTTCTTTGTTTAGCTATAGGTCTGAGAATGAAGTTATAGATAGGAGATAGAGGATGATATAGGTGATAGAGGATGTCTAAGGCCCCCATTCCTGATTGTCTTTCCTCACAAAAGTAGCTTCTTTAACTCACCTCTCAAACCATTTCTTTTCTTTGTCTAAGATCTGTACCTCACTATCTTCAAAGGAGTGGTTAGTGGCTTTGAGATGGAGATGCACAGCAGACTTTCACATTTTCACCGCTCACTTTTAGTTACTGCGCCCTTGATTTCTGTGTACGTGCCCTCGATTTCTGTCTACACGCTCTCAACTTAAATAACTCTTTCACTTTTCCCTCTGTGTTTGTAGGCACCACTTGAGCCCTGTGTTGTAGTGTGCGGATACCTCCGAGTTTATGCTGCAGTGGATGATGTGAATCAGGGACGTCACTAGACCTACAGGTATATTGGGGCACAGGCCCCTTTGTCTGGTTCACCCAAAGGGCAAAACCTCGAGCTACAAACAAAGGTCCATTCAGTGTAGTGAAGACTGCAGTGAGTGTTATATCTCGATAAGAAAATGTACCAACACCGTCTCGAGAGCTCCTCGGGACCCCAGTCTGCCGTACATCTCCATCTCAAAGCCACTAACCACTCCTCTGAAGATAGTGAGGTACAGATCTTAGACAAAGAAAAGAAATGTTTTGAGAGGGGAGATAAAGAAGCAATTTTTGTGAGGAAAAACAATCCATCCATCCAACAGGAATGAGGGCCTTAAACATCATCATCTATCTCCTATTTATAACTCAGACCTATATCTAAACAAAGAAAACAATAGGGCTAGCCAGTATGCTAATAGGTGTGAGAGCACCCATTAGGGGCCTGAATGATTATGCCAAGTATGACTTGTAGATCATTAGACCTAGCTAAAAAACAGAAACTGTAAACAATAGGTACGTTAGTTTCAGTGTAGTTAGCTTCTCCCTTCAGATAGATGTAAGGCAGTGTCCACCAGTTATCTGACCAGAACTGAAGAAGCTGCTTGGATGAGCAGCGAAACATCTTCACTCCTACTGTCTATCTGTCCAGTTGACAGAATTGGATTTTTCTTTCACTATTACCACAGAAATAGCACTTCAAGTAGGGCTGCACAGTAAGACAATACTGAACATTATCCACTGTATCATTAAACATCAGCCAGATTGTGTTTGAGTCACACAATGTGTCAGTCCACAAAACAATCCTAGAGCTATATTTGTCAACAACATTATTCAAAAGAAGCTGATGTGATATGAAACAAATGTGTCCAATTAATTAATAGTGCATTTAAAGGCCAAGTCAAAGAGGAATCGCCAAAATGTACATTTTGTTCAATGAATTTAATCCAACTCCGAATGTTGTTGTTATTTTATCAATGTTGCACTCAATAGAGTCATTGTCTGGCATTCACATACTGCTTTGTGGTAGTGTAGTTTTAAATGCATAGATGAGACACCAGGACCAGTACAGGAATGTATCATTAACTAATGCTCTATGTGCAGACATGTTGTGTGAACCCGATGACTGGCACACAGGCTCAAAATAGATCATTCTAGACTGAGGCGCTGATATCTAAAGAATAGGAAAGACCTTCCTCTGGGTTAGCAGAGCTGCGTACAATGTGTTCTGAATGTGTATGCTGCAACAGGGATTTAATAACCACCTTTGCTCTACTTCTACAAAAGCATAAACAGCAATCTACAAAACTTGATAATAAAGATTGCAATACTTTCATTGAAAATCTTTTCTCTGTTTTTGTATGCTAATGAATGAATGAGAATAAATTGGGACAACATTATCGGAGACTTTTAATATTAGTAATGGTGTCTGACAAGGCAGGATTCTCTCACCATTTTGAATGTACTGTAAATATTGATAATCTGTCTACTGGGTTAAATAGCTGTAAAATTGGCTCTGTCTTTGGAACCAAGGTCATTAATCACCTCATGTATGTGGATGATTTTGAGATCATTAACCCTTACAGTGCTGGGAAGGAAGTGTGATTAAAAGTCTGTTCAGAGTGTGGGAGACAGGTTGATATAAAATTTAATCTCACAAAGAGTAACATAACATGATTGAGAGGAGTAAAGAAGCTAAACTCTCCTGTTTTATGTGAGCAGCCTCTTGTGCCCACTAAAGAGACCAAATACATTGGTCAGTGTGTAACAGATGACTGGTGTGATGACTGAAACATAGAGAGGCAGTACTATAAACTGCATGCCCAAGCAAAACAGGTGATGAGACAATGTCGTGTGTTCTCCTGATGTTACAGTACTCCTTTGCACACAGCCCCTTTGTGAAACGTGTGTGGGATACAGACTCACAGGGGCTTATAATGATGGCTTAAGGTGCCCAGGTGGCACAGTGCTAGTCAGCCATTTGTGGATGAGGATGAGGCACTGCTAAGACATCTTTAATTCACAAATTCATGCAGTGCCTGGATGAGTCTGAAAATGCCATTATAATGACCCTGGTACACCTCTGCTGAGAGAAAGCACTGGGCTGAGAAACTCTATTAATTAGTGAATTTTATGAGCTAATTTGGCCATTGTGTGTGTGTATGTATATATACACATAT
>JACM01022167.1:0-19245 GCA_000787095.1 Periophthalmodon schlosseri | reverse complement strand
GCTGAGCTAACCACCTGAGACAGAGCCTGCATCCTGAGTCTCCACCCAGCCACCACATCTATCCATATCATAAATATCATTGTTGTGACGTGGTCCTTGCTAGTGAATATCCCCTTAAAAATAACCTACAAACTAATGTTGATTCTTTGCATTACCTAAAATATTGTAATTGTTACTCTATCTGTGTAATCCCTCAGTCGTCCAGGTCTGATCTATAGCAAAAGAAAAATAAAATCTGTCAACTGGACAAAACGTTGTAAGAGTGAAGATGTTTTGTTGCTCATCCAAGCTGCTTCTCCAGTTCTGGTCAGATTAGTGGTGGACACTGCCTTACATCTACCTGAAGGGAGGAGCTAGCTAGACTCAAACTCAAAACACCTATTGTTTACAGTTTCTGTTTGTGCTACCCTAAATGTGCACTGTGCCTGAGTTCTGCATAGTCATTCAAGCCCCTAAACAGTGATTTCATACCTATTAGCATCCTGGCTAGCCCTATTGTTTTCTTTGTTCTCTTTGTTTTGCTTTGGGTCTGAAAATGGAGTTATAGATAGGCAATCTATAGCTCCTCCCTTCGGGTAAATATAAGGCAGTGTCCACCAGTGATCTGACCAGAACTGAAGAAGCGTCTCCTCTACTACAACGTTTTGTCCAGCTGACAGATTTTATTTTTCTTTTGCTATAATTGTTACTCTAGTCAAGGATACTGGAGGGGTTGTATTTCTTTGGTGTCTCTGGCCTCTGTCCCAGCTCGTTCCTGGCTGTCCGGCGCTCTCTCTTCCTGCCCTCGCCTCATTGTGCCAGTGCTGTGAGTAAAGCATGCCAGTCACTGCCCATAGGCACTGTCACTGTGGCTCAGGATAACCCTCAGTGATGCACACATGTGAGGAGGCAACAGCAGCAGCAGCAGTACAGGGAGAGGGCTAGTTTACATTACACAACTGCATCTTTTTGTCATCATTAAAGGGCCCATATTACACTATTTTCTGATCTATGTTATAATGCTGTTTCCTCATCACAAACATTCCTGGAGTTGTGTTTTGTTTAACACAAATCTTCCATATTTAGGCTGAGTTCTTCTCTCATACAGAAGACACTCTGTTCCACCTTGTGATGTCATGTGGTCATACAGGAAGTGCTCCATACACCTTCACTAGATTTGGATAATTTCAGCCCTGGAATTACCAATCTCTGCTAATCAAAATGGAGATGACCAGAGTAATAATAATAAAGGATTACGCAAACGTGTGAAGGAAACAAAACACAACTCCAGGTATGTTTTTGAGGAGGTAACAACATTCTAGCATGGCTTAAAGCTCCCAACAGTCAATTTGGTGTAATATAGGACGTTTAAAGATCCCATATGCTTATGTTTTAAATTGAAATATTGATCTAAAACCTGCCTTTTTACAGTACGGTACCTTGCCATATACGTTACCACAGTAGAGTGTCGTGTGCTGTCAGCTTTTCCTATGGATAGCTGCAGATTATACAGAGAACAGAGGCCGAATCCTATGTGTATCACAGTGTAATTAAATAAAATTGGAGAACAAATAAGTAAAGAACAGTGGGCGTATACCGAAAACTAAGCAATGACTTCTTGAATACAGGAGTATAGGGATTACTCAAACATGCACGATTCATTCAACATACAACTTTGAGTGGGTATATGAGAAGGGGAACAATTAGAACATGGTTAAAAGCTCCTTTAAAGCAAAGCAAGATAACTTGATGGTGATGAGCTCCCATTTTACCTAGAAAAGTTAAATGTAACAGGCGTTAAAAGTGTTGTTCCCTCTTTGCGACAGAAAAGTGCCCATTTGAGAGAGATAAACAATCATTTGGAGTCGGTAAAGTTAATTTCACGTTTGTAGTTCAAAATCACAACAGCCCATTATCACAGGTGCGGATCTGAGGAAAGCAACCAATGAAACAGCTATTAGTCTTGTTCTTTATGAAGTGCAGGAAAACTTTAAAATCTTTGTCTGGATGCATAGATACATAAGTGCATTATGTAACTTTTCTGGGATTCCATTTATAAAACTTTACATGAAACTCTTCCTAAAAGTGTACGTAGTGTTCATACTTGTAAGTGTATGTATGAACAAAACACAAGTTTCCTCAAAACTGCCTACTTTGATTTTCTCTAAATACAGATTTCCCTTTGCCTCATCAGTGAAAATCCTGACCGGACCACTATTTTTTACGTTAAAGCTACCATCTGTAAGTGTGTGTGTGAGAATGCAACAGGGAATACAACAGGGGTGGGTCAGCCAGTCTAATTACGGATGGCAGCTTTAAGTCACAAACATAACATTTTTGTATGTTGGCATGTTTTATAAATGAGACTCCATGTCAGGTGTGCGCCACCTTCCGGTCTCCGTGGGTGGTTATGCTGTGCTTGGAATGTTCCACAGTGGTGTTTTTATTGCTGAAAAATATTTTAAGAAACACTTCCAATACATTTGGAGAAACATGTGATTGGGTTTGCCTCTCCACAGATCTTAATCAAGTAAGTTTATTATATAGCCATATTGAACATTCTGGGGAAAGCAATGTCATCTCCATGGAGACAAGCAGCTATCAGACCCTAAAATGTTACATAGTCCATCTTTAAATTTTTATGGACAATATGACAGCACATTCAGTTATACTCACTTATCACTACACTCCACAGTGAATTACAATAGTCTTGAGACATCTTGTGAATCTTCTATTGCGTGTCAGTGACCAGTGAAGGCATGAAACAGCCTTTGGAGATAGAGAAGCTGCAGTTTCATGCACGCTGGGCCTCTAATGGACCGGTAAACTGCATAGCAACCCATTACAGCAGCCCTCCTCAGCAAGGGGAGAATAACACACTCCAACAAGAGAAGCACGCAAGATTCTGTCAAAACGTGAAAATCAGAGCCAGTGCGGAACTGATACATAAACTCAGTATTGTTATTTTATGTCTGTTATTATCTGTTCATGTTTTGTGTTTTAATGGTGGTCATGGGAGGCGTAAGGGCAGCCAGTGTTATACTTACACTTTGTCATGTTCCAGGGCAGCTGTGGCTTCAGAAACAAAAAAAGTAAATGAATAATGCAATGGTTTTGAGAAATTTTGAATCCTTGTTGTTGACTCATGAGCCTAAGGGTATGATTGTGTCTTTAGCTCAGCGAGAACCCATTCTGCCACTATAATTATTCCACACATGACAAATAAAACAGGATTTGACAGTTTTTTTTGGTTTTTTTTTATAATATTACAACATTACAACATTGTCATATTAATTCATAATACAGCATTCACACATAGACCATCATCATTTGTACTAGCAGATAAAAAGATACACAGCAGGTGACAGAAATTCTTTAACAAACAACACATTCATCACCAAAGACCTAACAACACATCAGTAAATGGGTAAACGGTTGCATTTTTATATAGCACTTTTCCACCTTCAAGGCACTAACAGTCTACACAGACACTGGGAGCAAGGTGGATTAAGTGTCTTGCCCAAGGACATAGCAACAGCATTCATCTAAGGGAGCTAGAATCACACCGCCAACCTTCGAAACAGTGGACAAACAGTCTACCAACTGACAACTACTGTTGCCTCCAGTTGTTGTAAAAAGACAACATGGGACTAAACCTAGATTAGACCAGAACCAAACAAGTACTAGAACTGGACCAAACCAAGTCCTCATCAAGAGTAAAATGGATTCAAACAGACCAAACCAGGACACCCTCTTCCCTCCCTGCCCTGTTTAAACCCTTGTCTGAGGCTGTGGGGTCTTGGGGCAAGGTTAGCCGGGTCCTTGTGCCTCATTGGGCTGCTCCGCCTCCAAACACCCGCTGGAACGTTCCCTCTGTCACTGTCCCTCTGTGTCACACTCTCCCAAAATGGCTATCCGGCACAATGTTTCTTCAACCTATTACATAAATTAACACTTTGGATTGTCAGCTCAAAGTTATTGTTGTTAATATGTAGTGCATTAAAAGCTAAACACTGAAGTCTGTGGATGTTGACAGTGATATGTAGCTGACTTTGGTCTGACAGAAGAAAACCAGGGAGCACAGGGAAGTGGAAGGGGGAACAGGCTGCACATCTGCCGGTAAAAAAAATCCAAAACAGTTGCGGATGGCAGCTTTAAGCCTTTAACGTGGTCGACTTTGAATATTACCATTGTCAAACGCATGCATTGAAGCTGCTGGCTACTATAAAGATAACAGATGTTCCTAGAGCTGTCGTAAGAGAACAAAATGGAGGACAAAGATGGAGAAATTAAAAACCTCCAGAAGACCTCAGCTTTCATTAAAAAATGTAAACAAAAATTATGAAAATTGTGTAAATTCACATGAAAACTGTAATTTTATGTCTAAATGTACAGAGGCGATTGCATGTTCTCTGAGCCAAACGTGGTCTTCACTCATCTGTCCTGTGTACATGCCAATTGTAACATACAGCTGTCGCACTAAGCACAGTCATTTTCTATGGGCACTCTACAATTCACTGTACCCTCGGACAAATGACAACCTCCAGATCCGTAAAGAACTGCCTTTACTGCTGTATGAATGTGTGTGTGTGAGCATGTGTGTGAAGATGTGGTTTCATAAAAATTGTACAATTTTATTTACAGATCAGCTCCTCCACAGCCGAGGCCATGGTTCTCAACCGGAAAAAGGCGGCTTGCCTTCTCCGGGTGGGTGGAGAGTCCCTGCCTCAAGTGGAGGAGTTCAAGTATCTCGGGGTCTTGTTCACGTGTGAAGGAAGGATGGAGCGTGAGATTGACAGGTGAATCAGTGGAGCGTCTGCAGTGATGCGGTCGCTGTATCTGACTGTTGTGGTAAAGAAGGAGCTGAGTCGAAAGGCAAAGCTCACAATTTACTGGTCTGCGTTCTTACTCTCGTCTACGGTCATGAGCTTTGGGTAATGACCGAAAGGACAAACATTTCACATTCAGTTCTATGAATGTGATAATGTGTATTGAGCGCATTGGCATTAAAAACGTACAAATCTGACTATGTGTTGAGGGCAAGTTTTTAGTTTCTTTGCATTTGAGGGTAGACGCTTGAAACTCGTTGACGTGCGGTGAATTTTGATGAAAGTTATGATTTTTCAACTCTGGCATCTGACACCTGGAGCATCAACACTCAAACGGGCCGTGTGAATGCTCAAGACATGCCGCGTCAACAACAACCCTTCAATACTACTACTGCTGCTACTACTGCTACTACTACTACCATTACTAGTACTTCAGCCCAGTACGCTAGCGTTACTTGTAAAACCCAGGTTAGATCAGGCTACAGTCCCATCTCTCTGGAGTGTTGCATACTCGTATCACAGTGGAGGGGTGATTGGAGATCAGCTGGAGCAGGTGTCACAGTCTCTCCATTTATCCCCTATTCACCCAGGCCGTCTCCATGGCAACTGATGAAAGGCTGCGAGCGTGGATGATTGGCGCCGATTCAGTCAGCGGGCCCAAAAAGGACACCCGCCACTGTAAAATAATAGTACATTAAAAGGGCTACAGAAAGAGGATCGGGGGGAGAGAATGAAGGCTTGCATTTGGGGCTGGTTTAGAGAGATTTGTGCTTGTAAGTAATATGCTGAGTAATGCAGAGGAAAATGTGGATTTATTTGGCTCAGAACGATGCACATTAATCAACATGTCAGCAAAGAGCATTTTCATAACATTTCAAAATCTTTTCAATATGCAAAGTTACCTCAAAATAAGCTAAAATTACTTACTAAAACTTTTCTGGTGGAGATTAACACTATACTTGCTAGTCTCCATGGAGATGTTGTTGTTTATTGCCTGTAAGGTTCCACAGTATTGCATTAACAGACTTACCTATCTTAATGACAATACCACATTGCGAGACATGTGAGTCAAATTAATAATGTCTTAATGAAGCAGTTGTCACCATAGACTGTATATATATAAATGGACATAGCTAACCTGCTAGCCGCCGCGTTCCAAATAGGAAGTGAGCATGGGCGCATTTCTGGCTCCAATTCACTTTCTATTGAAAAACTGTCGTCCCTCTCTCTGTAACTGCTGCTGCCAAACTCGTCATTTTGGTCTTAAAATATTCATATTAATCCGAACTACATGATCCTGGTGTTTTTATTTGGCTATTTTCTGTAAAATCTAGATATGAACATTAATAACAGACCAATGAGATGCCTTTTTTCACCAAACCGCTCCCTGCTAAACCAGCTCTGAATTGGCTCTTTGGTTGCTATAATACTTGCAGTCACAATTCCAAATATGGAACTCGTCTGTGTAATCCCTCAGTTGTCCAGATCTGATCCATAGTAAAAGCTAAAAGCAAAATCTGTCAACGGGACAAAAAGTTGTTGGAGTGAAGATGTTTCACTGCTCATCCAAGCCGCTTCTTCAGTTCTGGTCAGATTGCTGGTGGACACTGCCTTATATCTATCTGCAGGGAAGAGCCAACTACACTGAAACTGTAAACAGCTATTCTTTACAGTTTCTGTATGTAAGCTAGGTCTATTGAGCTCCAGTAAGTGTGCACTGTGCCTGAGATATACTTCACATAATCATTCAGCTCTTAATGGGCGCTTCCACACCTATTGGCATCCTGGCTAGCTCTATTGTTTTCTTTGTTTCCTTTGTTTGCTTTGGGTGTGAGGATGGAGTTGTAGATGAGGGAAAGATAATGTCTAAGGCCCCCATTCCTGTCTAAGGAAGGATTGTCTTTCCTAACAAAAATTGCTTCTTTAACTCCCCTCTCAAACCATTTCTTTTCTCTGTCTAAGATCTGTACCTCACTATCTTCAAAGGAGGGGTTAGTGGGTTTGAGATGGAGATGTACGGCAGACTGGGGTCCAGAGGAGCTCTCGTGAAGGTGTTGGTACATTCTCTTAAGGAGTGGCTGTTTAATTGCTCCAGTGTAACGCTCACTGCACTCTTCACTACACCGAATGGAGTAGACCACGTTACTTAGTTTACGGCTCGGAGTTTTGTCCTTTGGGGGAACCAGTTTCTGTCTTAAAGTGTTTGTAGTGTAGTGTAGGTTTGAAATAGACCGGAATTTCATACTGTCTGAAAATCCTCTGAAGGTTTTCAGACACACCTGCTGTGTAAGGAATAGGTACACCTTTCCTTCAAGGTTCAGATTCCCTGTTGTCCTGTTTTTTTTAGCTCTCTTAGATCTATTGAAGGCCCATTTTGGATATCCACAAGCAGAGAGGGCTTTCTCCACATGTTGTTTCTCCTTCACTTTTCCCTTTGGAAAAGGAAGGAGAGGGCTCAAGGAACCACTTGAGCCCTGTGTTGTAGCGTACGGATAACTCTACAACACAGGGCTCAAGTTTGTGCTGCAGCGGATGGTGTGAATATGGAACTCGGCTCCAAATTCTCCCCATAACTGCTTGAGCCTCGACGAGCTTCATTTGACTAGAGCCAAATGCTATGGGTGACGTCACATTCCCTTAGTCCACTTCTTTATACAGTCTATTTTTACTTTTTACTCTTTAAGTACATTTGTAAACAGGTACTTTAATACTTTTACTTAGGAGATACACTTAGTATTTTTTTGCTCTACCACTGTTAACATGAGACACCTTGCTGTACATCTTGTCTTGTGTCTTGAAACTATTAATAAATGTTGCCCATTACATTGTCATTCATAAGAGAGAATCTGAGCTCATTAAGCCCTTATATCATTTGCATAATTACCTATCAGAGGTACATATCAGCCATAACGTCTTCAACAGTTTTAGAGTAGCTTGTCTGTTGTCTTAACTACGTCCGTATTGCCTGTCACCTGATAACCCCTGTTTCCTCTTTGGACCATTTATGATGGACACTGACCACTGCACTCTGGACACCACACAAGAACAGCAGTTTTGGAGATGATCTGACCCAGAATCAGTGTCTTCAGTAGAGTTTATTATGTTCATCCATGATTATGAAGACTCTTACGTGACCCTAAAGAAAAATCAACATGTACCGAATAGACCAACCATTCTTTACTCTGCAATTCCACAAATGAAAGGTGCACTATTTTATCTACCACTTATTCCACCTTCAAGTCACTCAAAGCTATGTATGTCAAGGAACCACTCACCCATTCATACTCCAGTGACACTGAGGGCAAGGGGTTAAGTGTCTTGCCCAAGGACACAACAACGGCATTCATTTGTGGGAGTTGGAAATGCACTGCCAACCTGTGGGTCACTGGATCAGACCGCTCAAGAACGGGATTCAAACCACCAACCTTCGGCTCAGTGAACCAGTGAGCTCTACCAGTTGAGCTACTGTCGCCCCTTTGTGACTTTTTTATGGTGTAGTGACTGCTACCTGCTTGTCGCCATGGAGATATTATTGCTTTGCATGTGTTCCACAGTATTGCATTAACCTTGCATCTTAATGAACACAAGAAAGTGACGCCACGCCGCCATTCACCATTCTAAATTATGAGTTAGATCTGTGAAGAGGAGACCATTCTGATAGTAAGAGTGTATATATTTAGATCTTTCAACAAAAACAACTGTATTTTAATAAATGTAAGATAAATACGTTTATTGCTATACTGTGAAACATTCAAAGCAATAACATCTCCCTCGACACAAATGGGTGGTGGACTTCCAACTCATAATCAAATACAAAACAGTTATTTCTATGTATTTGGTCTATTTCACTTACTTCTTCTTGCTTCCAACATGCAAATTCTACCCACCAAACTGTTCATGAGTTTCAGCTTCCTGTTATAGGTGATATTTTGAGAACCTTTCACAATTCAAACATTTTTTTTTAAATCGTTCATTGCTATGGAAACAGTCCTACCTTTTCATCATTCTGAAACCCATCAACAGTACCCAAACTAGAGATGTTCATTTTGCCTGGTCAAACTGGTCACATTCCTGCATACTTCTTCAATAACTGATAATTCTCGACCCCTCACTACATCAAGTCCCATTCTCTGGAGCACATACATCCAGATTACATTATAATTCACAGGAGAGACAGCAGAGTTCATTAAACAGCTATCATCATTTACATAATTACTTATCAGAGGAGCATGTCTAACCTGGACGCGACCTTTCTGTGACCTTTTCGTGCATGTCGACTTAAACCCGGTAAATGAAGCGCTCCCGCCCGAGAGGTGGAGAGGGGGCGGGGTCATCCGAGAGGAGAGGCACGTCATCGGATCATTACCCAGTCAATTGTGGCGAACTAACGACAAACTGTTGGTCCAGGTGAGCTAACAAGGCGACTAAAGCAGAGCCAAGAGGGATTTGAGAGGAGCCACACGGAAGGAATTTAGTTCGTTTGGTTTTCATATCTTAAAGGGCATGTGCACAATGTATTTGAGCAAAATTTTTCTTTACCCAGTACAGCTATATTGTATAAGCAGCTCTTGAGGTCAAATAAGTCAGCTGTGTACTGTCCAGTGGTGGAATGTAACAGAGTAAAAGTAGTAAAGTACTTAAGTAAAATGTTTAGGTATCTGTACTTAAGTACATAAAGTGGATACTTTTTACTTTTACTCCACTACATTTGAGAGTAGGAATCTGTACTTTCTACTCCACTACATTTTTGAACAGGAATGAAAAGTAAAACTATTTTTTATTATAGTTTGAGACCTGCTGAAAAGGCTGAGGGGTTTATTTTTTAACATGTTCGTGGTTTAAGCAAACAAAAATATACAAATAAAAACAGCTAGGAAAAATAATTCATTTAATTGTTTCTACTGAACAAAATTCAGCACAAATCTTTATCAAGATCACTACATTTGAACCTTTATTACATTTCAAAAACTGCTTGAAAATACTTTTACTTTTAACTCTTTAAGTACATTTTTAAACGGGTACTTTTACTTGAGTAGATTTTTTCATGTGATACTTTTACTTTTACTTGAGTCTTTCTTGCTCCGGTACCCTGTACTTTTACTTAAGTAACACAATTGAATACTTCTTCCACCACTGATACTGTCTGCATCTAATTATAAAGCGTGTTACTGTCCAAGAACCAGGAAGTGAGTGGTTAGCATGCTAGTTGATGTTAGCATTACCATGACGCCAAAAGTCTGCTCTGGCCTCTGAAAGTTGTGAAATGCACTGATAAACTTGTCACAGTAATAACAGGATGCCCGGGATGCGTAAGGTAAGTGAGGTATAACTTGACAACTGCAAACCATTGAATGAATTATGTTTTTCACCATTTTAAGAGCGTAAAAACCAGGTAGAGCACCTTCAGTATGACTCAAATACAATCCAACAGTGTAGTGTGAGCAGATTAGCTGAAGTACTTTGCAACAGTGTGAAGTGTTTGTGGGCTTCTGCTCTCTGCCTCATTAGGTTTTATAGAAGCCACAGTGGTTTTTCTGATGAGTTGCTCGGGGTTCATTCAAATGTGCTTTTGCTGCATCAATATTAACTTAATGTGTTGTAGTTGAGTGGAGATGTCATTGTTTTGCCTAGAATATTCCACAGTTCAGTTTTAAACTTGCTTATCTCCATAGAGACAAGAAGGTGATGCCACAAGGCCAAGTCACAGTAAAAAGACATGTTTTTCAATGTATTTTCTTGAATAAAAATACCTGCAATTGAATAAACATATTATGGAACATTCCTGCAAACATGCTGTGGAACATTCCTGCAAAGCAATAACATCTCCATGGAGACAAGCAGGTGGCTGACCTCGTGCCAGAAAAGTTGCATAGTGTACCTTTATGAAAATTAAAATGTAAAGTATACATCCCCCTGTTTTTTGGTTTTCTTTCATTTGAAAATTATCTTGTCTAGTACTTTGTTTTTCTTAGGCGCAGATTAGAGTTTCTTGCGCAGGTACAGGGAAGAGGACAGAACTACAAACCTTTATTATTAGTTACTGGGTTAACATCTCCACATACCAAACAGCTCTTGTGGTGACTGCAGGCAAGAGACCAGTGCATATTGATTTCATAATTAACAATCATAAATATGAGCCAGCATGAGCGACCTATCAGAGCTATCGATTTCAACACTTTGATTTGGAGGCTGTAGCTCATTATTCATAATTATGAGTATGACGAGCAGACGATCGCTCGTGCAGATGGATAAAAATGTGGGTCAAAACTAAATCTATTTCAAATGTCACATGAATTCAATGTTTTTTATGGATTACAGTAAAATGCCAGGTCTAAATGAAATAATGCACAATAACAAGCACTGCAAGAAGGTTCTGGGTTCTCATCCTCAGTGGAGTTTGTATATTCGCTCTGTGTGAAGTTTCCGCAACTAAAAACAGTTCCCTCACAGAAAAAGTTTCAATGTAACTTTTCTGGGGGTGTGTCTCCCCATTGGTTGTCTCCATGGTGATGTTCTTGCGTTGTCTGAAATGTTCCACAAAATGGCATTAAACATATCTAACTTCATGAAGATGAGCAGGTAACACCACAAGGCCAAGTTAGGTGAGATCTGTGGAATGGCAAGTCTGCTCACAGTAAAAATGTGTTTTTTAGGGTATTTTTTGCAATAAAAACAGTTAATTAAATGGTAAATTGTCACATTTTTATATAGCGCTTTTCCACCTTCAAGGCACTCAAAGCACTTTACATCAAAATAAATAAATAGAAAAAATACAAATGTAATTTCAATGTAAGATTTTTTGTAACCTATTTATGAGTTTAATTGAACAGGGACAATACACATTAATAAACCTTTCTTTAAATGTTCCAGTATTAGCTAGTTCATGCTTTCATTTTTGTAGTTCCCTGGTGAGATGTAGAAAGCCAGCCACAAATACCTAGATCTGAATGATCCTGTATAAGTCCAAACACTGACTCTTCTGCCTGGCAGCGTTTCATTACGTTTTATCAGCTCGATTAGGGATTTGCATTTAAACAGGCTCCTCGGCGCTCTATCCCGCGGTTTTGGGTGAGTGGGGGATGGAGTGGACTGGGAGATTTTGTGTTGAAATGTGAAGCTCGCTGGAATGCTGGGGCCAGTCATGTGTTGAGGGTGCAGCTGGTAGCAGATGCAGATCCTACAAAACCCATTAAGTCTTAATATTTAGTGCTGAGTCGCAGATCGCCTTCTGTCTCCCTCCATTACTGAGAACAGGAGTAACACCCTCCAAACAGAGCCCAGGAAACAGTGAAAACCCCAAAGGAGAGGACACAAAGACCCACTTATAATATGCAGCCAGAGTAATGCAGCCAATCAGCATATTCTGAAATAGTGTGAGGAGGTGAAGAGATGGATAGATTTAAAGGTCCTATATTACACAAAATTGACTCTTGTGAGCTTTAAGACATTTTATATATAAAAACATACCTGGAGTTGTGTTTTGTTTCATTCACACATGTTTGAGTAACACTTTACTATTAGTCTGTTTACATCTCCAAAGCTCAAAATGCTCTGTTCCACCTTGTGATGTCATGAAGTGATAGTTTTCAAGTTAACAGCTACCTTTTACCTTTAGTTCAGTAGAGATTGTCAATTCCAGGGCTGAAATTATCCAACTGACTCTAATGAAGGTATATAGAGTTTAAAACACAGTGGAGCACTTCCTGTATTACCACATGACATCACCAGGTGGAAGAGAGTGTTTGCTGTTTGAGAGAAGAACTCAGAAGATGTGTGATTGAAACAAAACACAACTCTGGGTATGTTTTTGATGAGGAAACAACATTATAACATAGATCAAAACTAGAGTAAGTTTTAAGAGCTGCATTTGTGGTACTGGTTTGGCTATAAAATAAAAATACAGCAAAAAGTAATATCGAAATAAGTTAAAATATAAAATATCTTGATTGTAGTTGTTTTGACTGGACAACTAAAATGATCCACCACTTCAGTACAATCTATGCCTAGAATGATCCACAGTAGGGCATTAAAATTATGTCTTTTATCTCTATGGATGCAGCCAGAGGAAGCCACCACAAGTTACAGTTCAGATCTTTAGGTCTATTTTCAAGGTATTTCTGAGCGATGAAAACACCTAAGTGTGAAATAAATGCTAGTTAGGTAGATATGTTAAATAACATCTCCATGGAGACAAAAAGGTGGCAAGAAGGTGGCAGTTCCTTTAAATATCTTTACCATTACCATTACAGGATTCCAACTGTATAACGCTCATTTCAGTAGGAATGTTGACTTCGAGACATCTTGTGCCTGCTCTATGTCCTCTCCCAATCTTTTTTTTTTTTTCAGCAAAATTTGCCAAATCCTACAATCTCTCTATAGTTTTGAGTTGTTATCCATCTTCTATATCTGCTTAATATTTCCTATCTGACATTGTTGGTCATATTTTGCCAGACAGAGCACATTGGAGCCCCATTGTTTGAAAGCTCAGATTGATGTGGTGTGTCACACAGGTATGAGGCTGGGGATACGTTTGGTGCTAGGCTGTAAATTATAGCATAACCAGAGGAAATGCTGTATTGATGTTCACATAATACAAGCCACTGACCCCCTGGACAAAAGAAAGGGGTTTTGTTTTGATTTGAAGGCTCCCAAGGTCAGATCCATAACATAACCGGAGAACCACAGGGCTGTTGGTACCACTGATGTTTTGTGCTGGTCTCAGAAAGAAGGAAAGGAAAGGTAGGAAGAGGTAGGAGCCAAAATCATGTCCATTTTGTATTTTACAGTTCACTAGATAAATTGTGCCGTCTCAGTGTCACGCACTTTGCACAACCTATTATGCAGCCTGAATTCTTGAACTAACCCTTAAAAAGAGTCTAACCCAAAGTAGTTACATGTTTATACAGGTTATTACACAAAGAATAGTGTAAAATAAAATGGCTGACACAGTAAATGATAGGCCATACCTTTATTAGAGTATTTTTTTTGGTTCCGGTATCTGTACTTCTACTTAAGTAACAATATTGAGTACTTCTTCCACCACTGCATTTTAGACATGGGACCAGCACAAACCTTTAAATTTTCAATGTAAGGTAAGGTACACGTTATTGTTCCTGTAGGAAACCTGGTCTCTGCATTTGACCCATCCTGGGGCAACCTGTTTGGAGCAGAGGGTTTGGAGCTAGGCTTGGTCAGGACTACCTTAGCTGGAGGATTTTACCTACTGCACATGTTTTAGGTTTATAGGTTCCAACCAGCGCATCCAACTATGAAACTAGTGCATCCATCTATCAAAATAAACCAAGAATGTGGACGGTCTTAGGTCAAGTTTTAAATGACATTTTCTCAGCCCTTGATGACAGACAAGATTGTGTAGCTCTGTTTATTGATTTAACTAAAGCTTTTGATTCAGTGGACCATAAAATCCTCTTGAAGCGTCTGAAGCATATTGGATTTGACAATGCTACATGTAATTGGTTCCAAAATTATCTTTCAAACAGAACCCAGGCAGTGGTAGCCGATGGGTTTAAGTCAGATTTTTATAACTTTAAGTAAAGGAGTGCCCCAAGGCTCAATTTTGGGCCCCCTGCTTTTTACAATTTTTTTATTAATTCCATTGGTTACAATTTAAGAGAAAGCCTCATACATTTGCATATGCAGATGATGCTGTTTTGTATGCAAGTGCACCCTCTGCTGATCAGACGCTTTTAAAACAAAAAAAAAAACCTAAAAACCTTTTAAAAAAGATTTTAATGAAATCCAAATAAAACTAAGTATATGATTTTTTCTAAAAAAATAAAAATTAAATTTAAAAAAAGACATTTAAGTAACGTGCAAGCTACAAATCTTTATACACTAAATGGTACATCAATTGAACGAGTCACCACTTATAAATAAGTAATAAGTTTAGGCTTGACGAAAACTTATCCTTTAAAAAACATATCTCAGAATAATGTAGCAGTTTAAAATCAAATTATCATTTTATTACAGAAACAAATATTGTATCCCAATAAATTACAGAAAAGAAATAGTGCAAGCAACCTTCCTCTCCGTACTGGATTAAGGGGATGTGGTACATGCAGACTTCAGCCTCTGCTTTGAAACCGTCGGATCCACTCTTTCACTCGACCCTTCGTTTTACAAGTGATGGATTTGAAACCCATCACTGTTTCTCTATGAAAAAATGGCCATCACTGTCTATTAGAAGACAACAGCACTGTATGAAATTTATCTATGTTTTTATTTTAAATAGAATTTATCTATCTAAGGGACTACTTCAAAAACTGCCAGAATACCTCACCTGCTTCTTAATCATTGATACCGGAACATTTAATACCAGATCACATGACGGCATAAGGCTAAGGATGAGCCGCACCAAAACTGAGACGGGAAAAAGGGCTTTTAGCCGTTTTGCTTTACAAAAATGGAATACACTCCAAGGAAAAGCAAAACTGGATACATTGGTGATACAATTGCAATTTAATAATGTGGTAACAAACTTCTGCACACACACCTGCTCCTGTTTTTAATGTTTTATATGGACTCGTGTACTTGTTCGTTTTGTTTGTTTTTCTGCTTGTATTGTATTTTAAACAGTGCGCCCATGAAAAAGAGAGCTCATGTGCTCTCATTGGGTTCCCCTGTATAAATAAAGATAGATAAATAAAAAAATAAAAACTCTCTGGTTTTTTTTGGTAATGCAAAACTCCAACACTAGTGATTAATCCCTTAGTATAACAATGGCTCTCTTCACACACTGTAGCTGCTATTCACCTCCAGTCTGTCGAGTTTCTTATGTCATCGCTATTGACATGGCCGTTACATAGCAGTTGGAAAATATTCAAGCTAATTATTTTCTGTATTACCGAGCAGCACAAGCATAATAAAAATCTCATTACAAAAGCACTGACAGTCCCACTTGTCACCTTTATCACCACAGTCATCACGGTTACATAAGATCAGTGTGTGTTTTCTGTACCCGGCCTTTTATGACTGTTTACATGTTGTATTTATGGTGACGTCAGCTCAGCCGTGTGGGATCAGCAGATCAGGGTCCCCTCTATGGCTTTCAATAACAATAAAAGTTGATATTACCTTGTTGCGCTGTAAAATGCTTCACTTAACATGGCATGATTTCAACTGTACAAAACGCTGTGGCTGCAACCTTCTGTGCTTTGTTGCAAAAACATGTATCTGGGAAAATCTGATCACTTGGGTTAAACTTACTGATCTATGTTATAATGTTGTTCCCTCATCACAAACATACTTGGAGTTGTTTTTTTTTTCATTCACACATGTTTAACACACAAACCCTGCATATTTAGGCTGAGTTCTTAGCTTTGCATCCTTTGAACCACAATGACCCAGAGATGGCCAATAATCCTCCTAAAAAAAATCTCACAAATGGAAAACTCTCTGTTCCACCTTGTGATGTCATGTGGTAATACGGAAAGTGCTCCACTGTGTTTTTAAACTCCACACACCTTCACTAGAATCATTTTGATCATTTCAGACCTGGAATTGCTAATCGCTAATGAATTAAAGGTAAAACGAGTGGTTAACTCGAAAACTACCACTACATGACATCACAAGGTGGAACAGAGCATTTTGAGCTTTGGAGATGTAGACAGACTAATAATAAAGGGTTAATCAAACAAGGTTAGCCGTTAACTTGAAAACTACCACCTCGTGACATCACACGGTGCAACAGCATCTTGAGCTTTGGACAGACTAATAACAAAGGGTTACTCAAACATGTGAATGAAACAAAACACAACTCCAGGTATGTTTTTGATGAGGTAACAACATTCGAAAATAGCTTAAAGCTCACAAGAGTCAATTTTGTGTAATATAGGACCTTTAAAGGTGCACTATGTAACTTTTCTGTTGGGGGCCAACACCTGCTTGTCTCCTTGGAGATTTCATTGCTTTTCTTGGAAATTTGCTCTGTATGACATTAAACATATCAATATAGCTTTCAATAGTATTCAATTACAGCTGTTATTATTGCTAAAAATAAATAAATTCATAAATTAAAAAAAATAATTAAATAAATAATTAATAAATAAAAATTACTATGAACATGCATTCTTACTGTGAACGGACTCACATTTCCGCAGATCTGACTGGTAACTTGCTCTGGAGGCGTCTCAAAATAACACCTATAAGTATGAGACTTGAGACTGAAAATGTTGCTTCCATTTTTTTATACTTTATTATTTCATATTTAAGTTTCACAAAAAATATTCTTGCATGTCATTACAGCAGACACAATATTTCTGTTTTGTTTTGTTTTTTTTAACCCCATTTTTCCCCACCCTTATGCTAAAACAACCATCTTAATATTGTAAACAAATATACCCAAATAAAAACATACATAAAAAAAACATTAAACATATATACAGAGATTTAAAAAAAATCAATTTCATGCTTTAATTTTGGATGAAATTGACCATCACAAGAAAATGTTACTTTCTAGCATTAGCAGTTAGTATTTCAAGTATTCGTGGTGTTTTGTGAATCCTTTTTGGCAGCGAACAACCATGACAACAGCCAGAGGGGGAGAAGCCAGCCAAACATGCAATGAGCTGTATAAGACAGAACCTTTTCACAGTGACAGGATGGACACTGCCAACAACAACTATTGTAAACCTCAAATCATTCAAACTGCACACCCACTCCAAACAACAATATCCAACACATTTCTTTCCCAAATGTTAGCTTTACATTAGCTTCCTTACATTGTAAATAGCTCGGTTCGTGGAGGGGGGCTGTGGGACCGTCCAAACTGGGAGCGAGGCCACTGTTTGTTTTACTTTGCTGCCGTGTTTCTTCTCTGCTCTTTTTTCTGTTTTTAGAAATGCACCCGGGCCCTTTTTGTGTTAATCGCCCCGGCAACAGGCACATCACTATTTGTGTGTCGTCCTTTCAGTGGGAGCGGAAATAACGCATCCAGTTCTTTCTTTTAGGGCGGGATTTGGAGCATCCTACCTGACTGACTTACCAATGAACCACCCCAGGCTTTTCTGTCCCTCTCGCTACCTCTCCCCCATCTCTCTCTCTCTCTCTGTTTCTCTCTCTCCCATACTCCCTTTAACTATCTTCACTCACTCTCCCCCTCTGTCTCCCTCTCTCTCTATCTCTCTCACCCATACACCCTGTAACTATGTTCACTTACTCTCTTCCCTTATCGCTCTCTTTCACCCATACCCCCTTTAACTAGCTTCACTCACACTCTCCCTCTGTCTCCCTCTCTCTCTATCTCTCTCACCCATACACCCTGTAACTATGTTCACTTACTCTCTTCCCTTATCGCTCTCTTTCACCCATACCCCCTTTAACTATCTTCACTCACTCTCCCCCTCTCTCTCCTCTATCCCGCTTTCTTTCTCTCACCCAAACCCCTTTTAACTATCTTCACTCACTCTCTTCCTATCTCTCCCTCATCTCTCTCTAGCTTTCTCTCTCTCACCCATACCCCCTTTAACTATCTTCACTCACTCTCTCTCTCTCTCATCCATACCCCTTTTAACTATCTTCACTCACTCTCTCCCTCTCTCCTCCTATCTCTTTCTTTCTCTCTCTCACCTATACCCCCTTTAAATATCTTCACTCTCTCTCTCTCTTTCTCTCTCACCCATACCTCCTTTAATTATCTTCACTTGTGCTCTCTGTCTCGCTCTCTCTCTCTTTTTTCTCTCTCTCACCCATACCCTCTTTAACTATCTTCACTCACTCTGTCTCACTCTCTCTCTCTCACCTATACCCCCTGTATTTTGCTATACCCCCTCTACCCTCTCTTTTTTCTTTCTTTGCTCTATCTTTCTCTCTCTCTCTCTCTATCTCTCTCTCCTGTACCCCATGTATTTTGCTACACCCCCCTACCCTCTCTTTTTGTTCTTTCTCTACTCTATCTTTCTCTCTCTATCTCTCCCTCTCTTTTCAGATGTCACCGACTCCCCGCCCACTTTCTTCAACGACAGCCCTTTTCTAGATCCCGTGCGGAGCTGTAACTATTACCTCATACGTGGACCTGAGTGAATCTGGTGTAAAAAGGACATCACTGAACTCTTGGGCTTTTTTTTTAAATTTATCCAGGGCTGGGACTGGCACAAAGTAATTATGGATAGATAGATTTATTTATTTAGATTAAGGTAAAGTACATTTTATCATTTATTTGTTCTCTGCATTTGACCCATCCAATCCCAGGACCTATCTCCAGATCTTGGGCTAGGCTTGGTCAGAACCGCCTTAGCTGTGTCCATTTTTTCCGCTAGGGAAACCAGGTCAGTGGCTCTAATACAGGGAGCCACAGGTCCCCCCACGATACATGTCCCCCTGAAACAGCTCATTTAAAGTGAAGAGTTACACAGTTCCACTTTGACAAATAAGCAGTGTTTTCCATGTTGTGTGTGTGTTGTAGTCAGTTGTACTTGTG
>JACM01012168.1:0-22088 GCA_000787095.1 Periophthalmodon schlosseri | reverse complement strand
ACATATTTAACCCTCACAGGGACTTACAATGACATTTAATGAGGTAAAAACGTTTGTTCTGCTTTAATATATTGTTGAGGCTACTTGGTAATAAACGTACCCTGATATTTAAACAACTTAATTCTAAATCCTGGCATTTTTGGTTTTAATTTTCAGAAATATCACTGTGTTTTCTTGTTAAATTTGATCCATGAGTATTGATCTTTTCTTAATAAAGTGCACCAGAGGTAAACAGCTGAACTCAGATCCTCTGCTTAAAGTGCAGATGGATTAGCAGGGTTTCCATTAAGTCCATAAATATTTATACACAATTTCACACTTTGTTTAACCAGAGTGTGTTTAAAAGGGCTGCTTTCTGTGTCATAATTGCTGGAGCCCGTAGGTTCATTACACAGCAGCCTAATCCCGGTAAATCCAGCTGCCACCTGAACGTTGTGTACCAAACCTGCTTCTAAATAACAGTGGCACAGGAACACTCAGACATTTGTCCTCGTCTGGACCCACCAATCTCACACACACTCCATCATGTGAGGCTACATGAGTTTTGTCGTGAATTTATATGTCAACAAGCTATTTGGGGAATTAGGACGCTTTATGTTATGCAAGTAAATCAGAGGCAATTCACTTGTAAATAGTGTTATCAAAATAGAAAGTACCTGTTTCTAAACCATTTCACTTAACTGCAAAAAGTATTTTTTATTGTTTTTGTTAAGTGGAAGTGAAGTGTATGTTTTTCTTATTTAACAATGAAATTAACAACTTACATAGATATTACTCATTCCAGTGTGTTTTTAAAGTCGACTATTATGTCTAAAGATGATCAAAGGACATTCCACTTATAATTTCTGATCTATGACATTTGGAATGGAGTTTGTTGAATAATGAATGTACACACTGTTATAGTCAGTAGAGATGCTAATCTACTAACTCAAAGGTTGATGGTTTATTCCTCACTAATGGGATTGCATGTCTGTTATCTTGCCATTGTTATATGAGAGTTTACAGTACCCATGTACTGTTTTAATGGTAAAACTTGAAGAAAGTCATCCATGTATACCCTACTTATACCCAGTCCTATTACCTTTTTTTTTTTTTATTAATTACTTTTGCCCATTGACTATATCACAAAAAATCCTAACATTCCTTTCAAAGCATAAACAGTAGACTTAATATGGAGTCTTTGCATTTGTGTACGCTGCATGGTTACAAATATTCACTGCTCAGACTGCTGGGTGGATTTAGTATTTCCCCAGTGAGCCAAATCTATCTAATATGACAGTTTAATCCTCTTAGAGACATATTAAGTGTGATCAAAGAACAGGACTGCGGCGCTCGAAGTTTCACTGCTTGTTTAGCCTCAGTGCACTGCTTTGACTTTCCCCAGAAATCAGAACCATACAGGGAGATTTCACACCACCTCCAGAAACTGTTTTTGTTGTGAGACACTAGAGATTGGCACTTAACTGACAATATAAACAGGGCTTTTCAAGTGCTAATCTTCATTTGGACTAGCAGTGATACATAAATCTGCCTGTATTTTGTATTTTGACAGAAAATATCTCATTCCTTAAAATGGTTAAAGAACACATATTATGCAGAATTGACATTTATGAGCTTTTAACTGTGTTTTTAACAATGTTCCCTCATCTAAAACATACCTGGAGTTGTATTTTGCTTTATTCAGAATTGCTTGATGAGTCCTTTGTAGCAAGTCTGCTCCTACGAAGCCTCATAAATAAACATGTGATTCTGACATTCCCAGGTTTGTGATGCAAGAGGTAAAAGTCTGAAGGTCTGTTGTGCTGTTTCAAAGTCCAGAATGTTGGAAAAAAGTTACTTACATTAGTTCTTGGGTATTTATTGAATAATAATTCCCCACACTGCCATTAGTATAGAAACAAGGTCTATAGTCAAAAGGGCCCACATACAATGTTAACTGGGAAGGAGTAAAAGCTGTGTTGTTAAAGATGGTGTAGTTTTAAAAATGTGTTTACCAAACGTTAGAAATATGAACCACTAATTTCCAAAGTGACCAAAAGCATGTTTAAAAGTCACAGAATTTCCTCTTTAAAATGATGGTGTGTGAACTTTTTATTGACTACCCTTTGGGCTACAATTAAGCTGTACCCCAGTAGTTTTCTCCAAGTGAACAGAATCTTGTTCATGGCTGTCAGACATCGCCCTCCTGGCTGACTCTGCCCACACCGGTTCTGGCTAAAGGGCAGGGGCTGCTCCTGCATACTAATACACTGACATACACCGTATGTTTCACTAGTCTGGGATTCACTTACACACAAGTCTTATTTAACAAAGAGAATGTCATGGTAGATAGTGCCATAGAGAAGCCATTACAGAAAACCTACTGGGGAGTTATAACTATGCAAAAAGTAGAGGATACGAGGACAAAGAAAAGCTTGGGTTGGACAGATCTGTTCTAGAAACCAGTCGTTCCCAACCTTTTTTGTCTTGTGTACCCCTAAAGCGTTGTCTCACACTCTTGAGTACCCCCTATATCAGTTACTATTATTACTATTAGTTATTATAGCCAATAACAGCTAGTCTATTCACTTGTTTTAATAATATTTATATCAAAATGATCCTTAAAAATCATCATTAAACAGGTAAGATATATTACTACAGGCATTTTAGATTCAAATACCAATTCCATCTTTCTTTTAAATCTGAAATCATTCCAAGTACCCCCTGGCAACTGCTTGCTTACCCCCAGGGGTCCCCATACCCCTGGTTGGGAAACATTGCTATAAACCTCTCATGGTAGTAGAGTGGTGGACATACTACTTGTAATTATTTGTAGTGGTAATTAGAAGTCCTCAAATGACTTATAAAAGAATAAAGCACTCAACACTTGATGAAGTTACCTTTATTGTTCTTCCTCAGTTATCTTAGAAAAATCGTATACCTTATATAACCTAGTGTTTAGAAAGGTTAGCAAGGTAAAACTAATAATTTCCTAACAAGGCCATCCCAAGAATTTGAAATGGTTTCAGATAATAAGACTGGGGCCCAGACAATACGACTTTGTGCAATACAGGTGTTTACAGAGTGTGTAATCTTTGCTGGCCAGGAAACTGATAAGGCACAAAGATAGTTCAGTGTAGGGCTAAATGAATTTGGGGAAAAAAAAGTTGTACTGCGATTGTGATTAGATTTGCGATATAGGTTTACAAAGTATAAATCCGTTCAGAGAGCACATTGTGAATAGCTCCAGGAGTATTAACGTTTGAGACAATACTAAAATATGAACTGATAAATTAACACAAGAAACACATGCAATTCAGAACAGGTTTTTTTTTTTTTTTTTTACAAGATTTTCAATAAAAAGACTTTGCAGAGGACATTCCATTATCTGAATATTTGCAGCTTTTGAGATTTGATAAATGCGCCAATTCAAATTCAGATTTTTGTTTTGATTGTTATAAATTGTGCAATCCTAGTTTGGTGTGAGATTGTAAGGTTCCTATTATTCATACCGGGATTAATGCATTTCTGAATGTTGAGTGACACACAGTAAGCCTATATGTGTTGATGGAGAATGTTATGTGCTGTGCCCTAAGTCCTAGGCCATCAACATTTGCATTTTTAAACTGTCAGCGGCACTAACAATCACGTCAAACAGATGTAAAAGCCAATCATCGCCATCATATATTCTCCTCTCCATCTGAGTGTAAATATCCATCCAAGATCGAAATAATTTATGAGTCATTTTTATGTTCGACAAGCTGTGATTTCTCTCATCTTCTGACACCAGTCTGTATGCCGACCGGAACAACCACTGCTATGATCCATCATGTTTGACAGGCCCTAAACATGGATTCTGCATTTCCTATTTACATGTCATTATCGTCATTTTCTGTTTACTTCTTTCAAACGCAATTGCACACAAAATGCCACAGGTCCTACAAGAATTCTGGTTTCATGAATATTACATGTATTCCCCAAGGATTGATGGAGAGAGCTGATCTGCAGTCTACAGAAAATGTGGTTCATTTTTGTGCAGTTTCAATATATTTTTTTATTGTTTAAACAGGAGTGATTATCTTCATTCTTACCCAAATATCTCAGTTCTATGTAATTCAGTAATGTAGCGAATTAAAGGGCACTTAGTGTGATAAAAAAAAAAAAGACTTTTTTAAAGCTTTTAGCCATGTTATAACATTGTTCTCTCATCAAAAACATACCTGGAGTTGGATTTAACTTTCAGGCATATTTCATGAATCCTATTTCCCAAATCCTGTCCTTATAAACGCTCACAAAATACATGTACAATATTTGTCCTTTAACAAAAATCCCAGATTTTGAAATGTTTTTATTCAGACTTCCTTCTGATTTGTGTTGATCTTTGAGCATTTTACACAAATGAACAGCAAACGTACAGTGAAAAAAGTGTTGCCTTCATGACTTTGCTCTGGCTTTTTAAAATGGTTTATTATTAATGTTATTTATATGTTTTTTGTGATTTTAAATTGCAGTAGGCTTTGCATTTACTGTTTCTTTGACAATATATTCTATTGTAATAGTTTTGTGTTACAACAACACAAAACGATGTGTGCCTCTCTTCATGGGACTGCCCTGTACACAGAAAGCAGTATTTTATTTGAAGAGAAGCACAGTGCTGTGGGCCCTGGTCTGCAGCACACATTGTTCTGAGACTCTGCTGTTGTCTGGACTCTCTGTTTCAGAAGGTAAATCTGCTTTTGTGGTTTAGAAGGTTAAATAAGGCTGGTATAAATGCTATGTTTGATATGATATGTTTTGCCAAACATCGCTGAATGAAAAAATAGTGCTAGCTTGACAGTGTTAGCAGTCAAGCTGTGGTCTGTTAAAACTATACAACCTTGTTCCTTTTTTCTGCAGTATATGCCTTCACAAAAAGCATATCATAAAGTTGTATGAAACTCTTGCACATGTTCAGTTAGGCTACATAGTGTATAGTGTTAGCTAATACAGCTGCATTATGCATAGTTTGTCCTCACTAACTACAATAGAGTATAATGCACATTTCAAACACCAGTGTAAGGGGTAAAAACACTGTACTGATTTGTCCCACAGTCCATCAGTGTCTCATGTCTTTCCTCATGTTTTTTTAGGTGCAGGCTGCACTCGTGTGTTTAATGCTACAGAGCTGCAGACACAAACCTGAACCTCCACTTATAATTCAGATTCATCTCAATGTGATTTTGTGACGCAAATGACATTTTTTCTTACACTCATTAGATTTATGAAATTCACTTTTTTGTATTCATGTTTTTGTATGTGCATTTTCAAAAATGTTTATTTAACCAAAATGTGACATTTGAAGGGTGTTTTACTGCAAATAAAATGGACTGTAATGATCAAAATAAGTGCAGCAGTGTTTGTTCTTTATGTATTTGTTTGAACGCAACATAATTTAATCGTAATTAAATATTACATTTAAGTAACTGTAAAATTATAAATGAATAATAATAAGTTGTGGTTAACCATAGGGCTGTTATAAAATGGTCGGGTATGGAGCACAGAATATAACATACTGCGTGTTACCATGGAAACCAGGAGCAGCAATAGTGCACTGTGTTTTGGTATTTGGAAAGAGGGTTTGTTCACTATTTTTAAAGTGGGACTATATTGATTTTGTTCTGTGTAAAAAAATGAAAAAATAAGTTTGCAAGACTCAGAGTTAGACAAGGACAAGGCATGCCTTTTTTTACCTGATCTTATGTAAACTCCTCCCTTATGGCAGCATATAAACAACTTAATGAAAGACTTCTGGATGGAAGAAATTTGCCCTGATGATTACCTATGAAACCTCTGTTACCATGGAGCATTGCTGGATGAATGAGGCATTACATAGATACAGACGACAACACACCATATAGGTAAAGTCCTCCAGCTAAGTCCTGACCAGCCCTAGCTCAAGAGCACCCACTGCTCCTAACAGGTTACTCCAGCTGCACTGAAAGATGGGTCAAATGCAGAGGACAAAATTTCCCTCTGTAAACAATAAGGCAAGGCAAGTTTATTTGTATAGCACAATTCATACACAAAGTAATTCAAAGTCCTTTACAGAATAACACATTAAAATCATGATACAAACAAATCAATACATAAATAATCATCAAAATTACATTAAAAAGAGTTTAGAATAAAAACCTTTCAGCTAAACAGAACTGTTTTGAGCCTGGATTTAAAAATTGTAAAAGTAGAGGCCTGTCTCACATCTTAAGGAAGTTCCGGATTTTAGCTGTATAAAACTGAAACACAAATCCTCATGTTTAGTCCTGACTCTGGGCACCAGCAGGAGGCCGGTCCCTGAGGTCCTCAAAGTGTGAGATGGTTCATATGGCACTAACATGTGGGAGATGTACTTTGGTGCTGGGCCATGGAGAGACTTGTAACAAGTAGAGCTGCTTTAAAGTCTATTCTCTGACCCAGAGGAAGCCAGTGCAGAGACTTGAGCACAGGACTTATGTGCTCGTACTTCCTGGTTCTAGTCAGGACCCGAGCGGCAGCGTTCTGGATGTACTGCAATAAAGTGTACTTTAACCTTATACTAATTAATAAATTACCAAATGCTCTCAGGCACTTCCATGTTGTGTAGCTGCTAGGTCCTGACTTCTTTTCTAATTGTAATAATGCTGATTGAATAAACACTGCAACGAGCTACATGCTCATTGCAAATACTACTCGATAGAATTAAATAGAACACTGTTGGCTTACTTCTTTTGCACATTTCATTTGAATGGAGATCTATGGGATTCTACTTATTCTACTTCAGTGCCACCAAAGAAAATATTTAGTCATCCAAGTACAACCCGATCTAAACCAGGTCTAGAACAGGATTAAACCTGGTCTAAAACACTAGAACTTAAGGGGAGTCCACATACTACCAATATTACATGTACCACAGTTTGAGAAGCACTGTTCTACTTTTGAACAGTTTATTATTAATAGTCCTCTTATCTGTTTATTGAACTACTACTGCAGAGGTTTTATTCTACAGCCCTCAAAAGAAAAAAAGTGTATTAAGTAAACAAATAGGTATGAAAGTTCATTTCATCAGGCTCACCTGCACAGACAGAGGCAGGAGGAGACTGTGGCTCATATCAAACTGATCCAAATTGCCTCGTCAGATGAACATGTCAAACAGCAGCTCTGCAGCGCCCATTAACACAAATACATGTGATCCGAGCGCTTTTTTGCCCAATTCCAAACACTTTTACTGTCACTGCGCACTGCGTAGGTCAGGCCGAGGTCACACCGCACTCGCCTTGCTCCAGAGTGCGGGTGGAGCCACTCCAAGACCTCCTGTTTCTAGTGGTTTTAATGCGGTCCAGAGTGTGACTGTTGGGTTCATACCGGCCCAAGCGCACTGCTCTCGGAGCTAATGCTCTTTTACTTCAACCTAACTAGTGGCAGTCTGAAAATGACCTTTGTCTCAGTGTAGTTAGTTCCTTCCTTCAGACAGATATAAGGCAGTGTCCCAATAGCACTTCACCAGAACCAAACAAGCCACTTGGATTAGTAGCGAAATGTCTTCACTATAAAACTTTTGTCCAGTTGACAGAATAAAATTTTCTTTTGCCATATATTTAAGAAGGCGCATTATGCAAAATCGATTTTTTGAGCTTTCTACCATGTTGTAACATTGTTCCCTCATCAAAAACATGCCTGAAGTGGTTTTAGATGTCAGTTTAAGTATTTTAGCGATCTCTCCTGGGCCCTGTTTAAAGCCCTCTTAGGTTAGCTGTAAGAATGTCCAATGTCCAATGCTCAGCCCACAGGCCTACATCATCCATGCTCCCACATGACAATCACCATAAATATACAAAAACATGATACAAAACTGTACACAGAAACTTGACAAACCTGATGTGATGTGCAGTAGTTTCATTAGCAGGATGCACGGTGATTGTGTTGTGAAGGCGAAGTGACTTAACACAGGAAGCAAAGGGAGGGTCAGAGCGTGGCATAGGGGAGTGCGGGAACTGAGTAACTAAAATGATAAATAAATAAATAAAAGGGTATAACTAAAATAAATATAAATAAACAAGAAAAGGTCACACAGGTTCGTTAATTGACTAGACAGAGACAGTTCATTTACAAAAAGTTATGTATAATTTATTATTTTGTTTTCCTCTTGCTGGGTTTAGTTTAAAAGTATAAGTTGAAAAGTCACATGATACATTTCCATACTGCAGGCAGGTCCAGGCTTCTGCACCTTTTTGACAAGTTCACAGTCAAAAGAAATATCATTAAACAATGTCAACAAGTTGAGGCAGAAGCAAAGAAAAAAAGCAGTAGTTGGGTGCTCCATTTTTCAACCGCGGCAGCTCTTAAAAAGCCGCCCAGTTCCATGGGAAAAACGTGTACCTGGTAACACTGTCAGAGGGCGCAAGGCAAGAGGGAGCACCCTGTTATAGGTGACACCTGGTGGCAGAAAGCTACACTTCATTCTTAAATTGATTTAAATAAACTTTGACAGTTCTAAGCACAAAAGAAACAAACCACTTCTACCCAACAGCAAGTACTCATCTTATGTTTTATAATTCTCTTATAAGGGCTCTACATGGTGTCTTTGTAGAAAATGACTACAGTTGAATGCCCCTGTAAAAGAGCAGTCTTCAGTTAAAGTTGGACACCTGTGGTTTGGAGCGATGTAGAGGAACAGGGCCCGAAAAGGTTGTTATGTATTATTCATGTGTTAAGTCTTGATGAGGGATATATGTGCTCTTATGGAGATGACTTCTGCTCCACACTCTCCCGAGGTAATGACAAAGATTCATCACCAAAGAGACGCAACAGGCCTCTTTAATAATTCAGCTTTTCTTTAGCTCAGATTTATGACCCTGTGTATGGGCCAGAGCTGTCTCAAACACAATATGTTATAAAGTTAATGGTATCTGCATTAATAATAGCAGTTTCACACATAATGCAGCATTTAATGGGTGAGCTCTGTACCAAAAACAGCATCTATTGCTGGGTTTTAGATGACACAGCACAACATTATATGGGCTAATAATGTTGACTATAGATGGGGGACATGTAACATTTCCATTGTTAAAACTATGGCCTTGCCACTAAAACAAATGGTCCAAAGTTTAATATGTGTGAATTTTCCATTTTTTTCCACCACTCAATCAGTCGGAAACAGGCTCTTGCCTGAGCAGTGTATGACATCATCACTTTCTAGATTCTGAAAACCAAAAATGACATACACGGAGTATGCGATACATTTTCCATCAGCATTCAGTCCATGCAATACCGGTGATGGTGGTAATTATTATAATGTAGTTATTTGGTTTGGACAATGCGCCTTGAATGAACGTACAGTAAATGAGATACTTATGCAAACATGCCAGCCATTGTCTCATAGTTGCATTCAAGCACACACCAGCTAACACTGGAAACAGTCCAGTCCAAGGACACAACAAACAATGATTATGCACCAGAGATGAGGTCGGACCACCACCATTTGGATTGGTGGGCACATGCTTAGCTATTGTAACCTGACCACTAAGATGAATTCTCATAATAGTCACAAACTCACAAGAATATCCTGCTATCGCAACTGGGCTAGGCCACCGTGTGGTTCAGACTAATCACAGAGCAGCATTGTTTCTGGTGGAAGCCCCGAAGTGCCCAAACAAACCAAAACAAATATGGTGACGCTGATGGATGTACTTTGGCCTAGTTTAGCAGAAATACAAACTATTTTGTTTTTGAAAAACGTACAGAGAGAAGCGCTTTGTGCATTTGTGGACAGGCAAGATGATGCTTTAACCAATCAGCTTCACATATTCATCATGATTTTCCGCCTTTTCCCGACTGCTTTCAGCAAGAGGCATTCCAGATTTCACACATTCACACATCAATCTGGCCAGGCTATAGCTGCCGCAAATACACCTCAATAGTTCTCTGCCAGACTCTGTTGTACCTCATTACTTGCAAAGTCCTGGGCCCCACTCATTACTGTCCTTAAATGGATGGGTTAAATCCACACAACAATATTAGTGCTGTAAAAATGTCATTGTCCTTGATAAATAAACATTGTCATTTATTTCTCTGAGGGCCGCAATTTCTCAAGACAAGCAGAGGTAAAGATGGTTTCAAATCTTAATGTGTCCTCTTCCTTTACCTGCTTATGGCCACTGACCCCCAAACAGCCTTTGAATACATATTAGACTCATACTCCACAGACTACAGGCAACTTCTGCTCTTTCTGTTTGCTAAACCTTGACATAGCCATACTAAATCGCCCCTACAGGCTACACATAAAAGCTGCCGCAGAAAACCCTCTCTTATGGGGAATACACTTTTACTGTTTATTCCTTGCATTTTTCATACACACGCACACACACACCTCAGGTATATTTCCCTGCTGTGTTAGTTATCTGTGGTAAATTGCATTCAGGTGATAGAGAGTCACATTCTAGTTTATTTGCACTAGAGGTGAGCACGTACAAGGAGAAGCTGATGGAATTAGCAATTTAGCTGGAATCAGGCCATTTCCACTGGACCTTTACCGCGCATGGTTATTACTTTCAATAAGACATCACCAGCTAAGAGACTAGCCTTCGTTCCTCTCTCTTTTGGCTATGTTCAAAGGGGCTGGCACCGTTTTACATTACCGCTCTCCATTGCAAAGCCTACACCCTATTAGAAGTAGTACCTACCCCGGATGGAAACTCATTTATTTTAGCCAGAGCAGGAAGAATGGGGGAGAGAGCAGCCTAAAAGAAATACAATATCCTTTTATATATATTCATACAGGAGGTAATTCGGCCCCCAAGACCTCCATTATGGAAGTCTGGGTATTTTAAGGCCAGCTAAAGATATCCTCAGGGAAACATAATCTTTTGCACTTTGATTTAATTAAGACTCTTGACTAATTTAGATTTAAGTAAAACATTCCATTATGTCTATTTTATAGTTGAAAGTTAGTCTTCCTCACATTTTAATAATGCAATATGTTATCGTAATATCTTTGTGATCCTGTTTCATTCAACCTGAGATTAGTTACAGATGAGTGAAAAAAACATTATTAAATAAGTGGATCCACAATCTATTTTATAGATTGAAAGAACAGCAATGCATGCTAATACAAAACTAGCATAGCATTTTAAATGTGGTAAAGATGTGCAATTACTTTAAAATGACATATTTTAATGTTTTCTAATTATTGCTTTGTTTGGTGGGATAGTACCTGTGATAATATTTATCATAGTTTTAGATTAGTCAAGGTGCAGTTTATGAAGTAAGGTTAAATAAAAAGTTGAAAAACACAGGAAGTAACACTTTTTTTTTTTTTTTTTTTTGACAGTTTAAACCTAAAATGCAATTATTTTGACTCAAACATCCAATGAAAGGTTTTTTTTTTCTATGCAAGACCAGTCAAACATATCTCTGCAAGCCAACCATCATGATGGAGCTAAAAGATAAATTGCTGTTATCTAAAGATATTACTAAAACCTAACATAGGTCATATAAAAAAATAAAATTTGATTAAAAAATAAGTAAAAATAATTGTTAGAGGAGTAGTCATCAAAAAAAAAAATCATATAAACATTACTCATTTTGATGGATGAACTGTGTGGTGCTGAATTTCAAAGCGTTACCGTTTTGATCTAAACTTCTTTGTGGCGGTGACAGATGAAAAACATGACAAACACTCAACGTGTCTGCTCACATTTCTTTTTATCATTCAGTCTGGTGTGAGATTTGTCCCTTAGTGTTTTGAGGCTTCATTTAAATCTTATCTTAGTTTCCACAACAGAGCACCATGCAGCTCTGGGACAAAACAATACTAGCTCATATATCAGAACAGAGAATGTGTCGCGCTGGTTTTCTTTTCACAATTGGAGAAGTGCCATTTCAGTCAACTACAGCAAGGGATTACACATTTCACCACATCTCACAATCAATGTGCAAATCTTTAACAGTCAACAATATATTACAAACTCATGCTGGTCAACCTTCTACGCAAAAACTACTGCATTTGGCTTTATTCTTGTCTCACAGAGAGAACTTTTGGAGGTGTTAACCTCTCAATGTTCTTTGCAGCAAGCTATTTTACAATTTCTTAATTAGAGCAAACATCTTTCTGAAAAGTTGAAACGGTCTGAAAACCAGATAGTACTGACTTTATTTATATGTTCATAATAACGTTTCACCAAGAGGCCACGATGTTCGTCATTTGCTTTGTAGATGAATCTCATTAATAAAATACGTCCTGCGCAGTGTGCCATACATTTCCATTATTTATGTTGGGCATAGTGTTGTGTTTGTGTGATTTTTAACCCAGGCTGTATCTGAGCTGCTCATCTACTGTAAATCTTTCAGCGTTCTTCTAATGAGCAGAGCTGCTCTGTACAGCTGCTCCAGCTCTGTGCTCTACGAGACAAGTGAGAATGTGGTCATACTTTATGTAAGAGGAACACAGGGCCTTATGTGAGGCTGCAGCACAAGTCAACAACACGCAATAGAGGTTACACACCTTCTCCCTATTGTATTTGTATCTCTAAAACATTTTTCAAACATAGCAGGTAAAAGTCAGATGAGTATGTGTAGTATATAGAGTTCTACACATTATCAGTCTGTGATCTCTTGCCAAAAGCAGTCGGGAAAAGGAAAAATACAAACAATATGTGAAGTTTTTGTTTTCTATTTACGTCTGTCAACGCTGGTTTGGCTTCGGCCCGAACCACAATACTGCCCTGTGATTCAAGTGGTCATCCAGTGGCTCAAGCCCAAACGTAGACATGGGAACTGTGCAAAATGGAATCTTGAGTTTGTGAACTCACAAATATCACGAGAATTCACCTTGCTGTGCAAGATAAATTCCATCCATGCATTTTTGATCAATCTTATATGCAGAGCCCTCATCTTTTAGTCTTTTTTATTGTTTTGTCTGCCATGGATCTAATAGCTGTGCTGCTAATTAACCATTACAACTGGATTCAATCCCTTCAGCAGAGAGTGCTTAAAGGAAGCACTCTTATATTCTGACTGTTTTCCATATATACAATAATAAAATAATAAAATGGGAAATGTCAATCTAAACATGCCCTAAAGTAGAGTTTTTGAGATGAATCCGGGTCACCTTTTTCCCGTTAAAGGACTCCCATGAAAGCTCAGGACCACACACACACACACACACACACACACACACACACACACACACACACACACACACACAGGTCTTTAACCAAGAGCTTGTAAAACCAGCCATTCCTCCCAAATCAATCCAGACCCACAGGCTGCAGTTCCGCCCCAGCAGAACAGACGTGTCCCCGGAGCAGTGTAGAGCCAATCAGAGCGCAGACATTCACTTGCATCACCAAGAGAGCAAGCAGCGTGAAGACGACATGACCCACTGAGGCTATATGAGTGGTGTAGCGTTTGTAAAAAAAAAAAAAAAAAAAGCACTGGTATTCAGCACTGGTACACAGGGTGGAATTAGTTGTATGATCTGGCAACACCAAGTGAGGAGGTCATTCTGCTTTCTGGCAACAATCAACTTTCAGACACAACAAACAAAGAACTTGGTAACTGAAGTGAATTCATTTATTTGATTAGAGCCAGTACAAAGACAATATGACATGTGCCAGGTTTTAGCAAAATGTTTTTTTCTATACCTGCAGTCCCTGATGCATGGTTGATGGTTGATGTTAAATGTTAATGTTTATTAAATTTGTAAGAAATATAAGATCTATACTTTTAAAGCCACTGTAACTGATTCTATCATGTAATACAGTCAAATTTGTCTTGCCCCAAAACAGACTTATTGTAAAAGAAGTTCCTAGGGTCAAAATAAGACCCCTGTGTGCTCTGTGCATCTAATCTAATTATAAATTTGGGTGTGCTGTTAGCTTGCTAGTTGTACTGACCATATAAGTTTAGTCTGAAATGTTAAAATACTTTTGATGCTCAATTGAAGAAGCATGTTTGATACTTTCTATCTCCAAATGTCTGTTTTGAAACTGTGTAATTTGTCTTTGTTGCCCAATTAAAATGAATACATTGACTCTACCTTATTTGCTGCAGACCTTGAAATATTTAATTGGGAAACTTGGGAAATGTAGCTAATGCAGCACAGACAAATTTATTTGAGGATAAACACGCACTCTTTCTAATTGGACGTTAATCATTAGAACATGAAATAGGGGATTGGCATCTGAATGTATTTTCATATGGATTTGTTTATGTAAATGGTTGAGTCATGTGGTTGTCTCAATGAGCTTGTTCAAATTGGATTTGGGTGTGTATGGATTTTTAAGCAGATTTGTAGACTTTTAGCGCATCTCATATTGAACAGAATCATGTTAAAGATATCTCTACGGCACTAGAACAAATCTGTTTATTAAAATGAATTGGTTTAGCGTGTAATTGCTGTTTATGACACTGAATTCAATTTATTTTAAAGGAGTGAATATCAAAATACACACCAATTTTGACATCAATTAACAAAGCTGCTTTACGGTTCTCAGCAAGATTCATTCCAAGAAGTAAAAGCCGGAAATTAATAACATCTCATGAAATTTAATGTGTCCTTGATAAAACCAAACCAAACTTTTGGAGGAAGTAAAGGATTTCAAATACCAAGGATCATGACTCAGGTCCTCACATCAAAACATTAAAGTTAGAAAAGCTCTAGCCTGGAAACCAGTTAGAAATGATCTAACACATGAAAATAAAATCTGGTACAAAAAAGTTAAATTAGTTAATTTTTCATAGCTCTTTGGCTCTGAGAGTTGGATGTTAACAAAGCAATGGTGGAGAATGCTGCATGAGAGGAGATACTGGAGAGACTGAGTGGTGAGGGGGAGGTGGTGGCCAAGCAGTAGCATAATTCTGTTTTTTATGTCTACAACTGTGTGTTTGTGTTTGTGTGTCTTTGTTTTTGAGATTTTCTTTAGAACAAAGTGAATGGAGAAATGACCGGATGGTACCTACACACAAATGCTGAGAATAATCATTAATATCAAAGCAGGATCATCTTCCGAGTACAGTGCTGTACGCCGATCAGCAACAAAATCGCTGCTAGAAGAATGGGAGTCAAAGCTCACTGCCATTAACATCTATTGCAGAAGTTGTCATCCTATTTGGCATAGTGAGTGGGGCAGACCAACTAAATATAATGCTACATTAAGTAAACTAAAAATAAACAAACAACACCACTGGACATAGCCCAGAAAATAAATAACTAAAATAAGGAATAACTAAATTAAACAAGGCACACACTGACAAAGAGGTGGCTCCAGGTTTTAGATAAGTTCACATTTATTCACTTCACAACTGCTTTTAAATTATGAGTTCTGTTTTATGTTCACATCTTCAGTTAAGTTCATTTCGTACTTCACTTTCTTTGTGGCACAGTTAATCATTTAGTTCAGTAAAATATCGTTCAGTCCAACAGAATATTACACTGATACTACACTTACCGAGGAGGCAAGACAGCAGCTCCCCAAAAGGGCCAGTGACATCCAAACCCATGCCTGGACAGAAATGTTTGTTAGTCTTCACTATAGTTTAACCTGGTGAGGGAAAACCTACGGCTAGGCTACTAAATGTAATCCTGGACGCACGTCGTCACACCCACAGCTACACCCAGGACTCCAGCACTGCCCACAATCCGACACAACAAATGGGGCAAGATGGTACGGCGCGGGGCTTCTTGCCACACTGTGGTACTAAAAATAATTTACATTAGTTAACCGTCTTATTCAAAAGTTTGTATTCCTTTCCCTCTCAATTAGTGCATAGTTTTCTCCGTGGGCAAGACAGTTAACCTACCTTAGATCGTTTTCACACTTAATGCACTCTGTGAACCGATCCCAGTGTGAACTAGATTTAGTTCTGTTTACTTCACTTTTGGGTCAATCTTGTTTACATAAACCACACATGATTCACCCAAAAACATTGCACCATGCTGATCACCAAATGTATTTCCATGACAACGTGCTTCAATCCGACAGAGCCGTGTGAACACAAACTTGCTTACCTGGCACTGTATGTGGTGATCTTTTCTTTCAGCTGTGGCCATGAGACCGTGAGGACTATACACGCTGATGACAGCAGAGAAAAAGCTTTTTGAATGACACACAGACAGACCCAGGCATCGATGCACAGATAGACTCAGGCTCACCTGTGCAGACAGAGGCAGGAGGAGACTTGTCTCGATGATATTAAGTTGATCGAAATTATGCGTGATCCGAACGCTTTTTACCCATTTCCAAGCTCTTTAACTTGCACCATGAACTGTGGCCCAGAATGCGACTGTTGGCCCAAGCGCACCGCTCATCAACCTAAATAGTGGCAGTGTGAAAACTACCTTAGTTTTGTAAGATTGTAATTGTGTGTTGATGATCAAAAGTGTTGATTGGCAGCCACGTCTCCATCTGGCCCAGGGCAACTGCAGTAAAAGTCGTTCTTGACATTTCTGGTGAAAGGTCAGCCACTATCTCCACTGAATCTTTCACAGTACGGTATTTAAAATATCTATCTTGCATTTATTTCATATCATGTGTTTTATTGCTTAAAAATACTTGCCATACTGTGGAACAGTCATAGCAATAACACCTCAGTGGAGACTGAGTGACAGCCCTCCACCAGAAAAATGATAAAGCACCTTTAACTTTGATTAAATATTGCTTTACAGTGTCAAAGCAGTATTATTAATGACTTACATTTGAAACCACTCAAACATAGTGTTATACCATCTCAAATACCATTTCCTCAATAGAGCTCTGAGAATTCTAGACACACTGTAACACAGAAAAAGGCAAGTGAACCATCCTCTGGTGCCATTGTATAATGAACCCAAGATATGTGTGAAAAACAGCACATGTTGCATCCACATGTATTACACAAACCCTGCAAAAAGTCTGTGAAACACAACAAAAAGCTTCCCTCTATCTGCTCTCATGAAGAATTCACTATGGCAATAAAACAGCACTTCATTTAATTTAATATGTCACATAAACCTACGCAGAGCCCCTAACCTGATTTAATTCCACATTGTTCATTGAGATTCCACCAGAGAACTGACCTTAAAAGCTACTCACATCCTATTAGATTACTGCTATATTGGAAAAAATAGTAGCTTTTAAAAACAGCTGAAGCAAAAACCATGTTAATTTCATGTCCTCGCCGGAATTGCGCTCTCGGCAGGTGAGTAATTGGACCCGAGGAGAGGGTGCAAGCTCAGGCAGGATTTAGACTTTTTAACCAAATGGCATATTACACTTCTAATTAGGATTGTGTTTATTTGTGTACCCCTTTGAGATACCAGGAAGAAAAGTAGTACTGTGTCAAGTTTACCTCAAAGTTTGGGGCGTCAACACCTTAAAGTGGGTACAAACAGTGCAGTGCAGAGATGGTTGTGCTGTTGTATAATAGGTGGAAAGTCTAAAAGAAAAAAAAAGATAGTACTACTATTATTAGTAGTCATTATTAATCACTGCATACTCGTGGTAGTAAGCCATAGCCGCAGTTGCCCTGGGGCAGACTGACAGCCATTGGCCCCTCTGACCCTCACGATTCACTCATTCACCACATTCATACTATGAAAGGTAGGTGGAGTGTCATGCCTAAAGACATAACAACACATCCAAGCAGGATTGAACTGCAGATATTTTAGTTGGTTTAATTGGTTTTCCACTCTAACCTATTATGTATTCGAGAATGTGGTACTAGTATATACTGGCATAACATAGTAAAATATGGTAAAAAGTCTGGCTCACCTGTGAAAAATATTATACCACATGCAATACATGACTTACAATGATAGTGCAGAGTGTGGAGAGTAGTTAGCTTGGTCCTAGCTCCAACTATAGTATACATATACTATATGTATACACTCATTTTGTCCTTGAGCAAGACACTTCACCCACCTTGCCTAAGTGAGAAGTTTGTGATTGGTAGTAGTTGGATATAACCTCACTCACGCCAGAATGATATGACATTATCAAACTTTGATGGCTCTCACTGAAAAGGATCGTAAAACGCAGTTCATTTGGGCGCTTCGCCTTTGGCTTCTGCACAAACCTCAGTGCTGCTCTGTGATTGGACCTTACAGCAGGGGCATGTCAAGATGGATTCTCATCAGTTTATGAACTCAAAAATATCGCAAGAATCCATCTTGCTGTGCAAGGTTAGGTTGGATTTGCCCATTTGGTTAAATGTTTCAAACTTATTGACGTACTTCTGTGTGCCCAGTGCAATCACAAGCTCGTCTAATGCAACTCATTGCAAGCAACACTGTTCTTACGTAATTTACAGTAAGTATGCACATGTTTAACTCTAAACTGATGTGAGTAAAGTAGCCAATCATTTTAACAGTACTGTTACATCAAAATAACATTACTCAAGTAGAAATATAAAAGTGTCCAAAAACTTATTTGGGGAAACTACCACTCAGCGTAACTATTTCAGTGTCTGGGTGCAACATCTGATTTTTTAATTTGAAGTTAATGTAATTGGAAGGATGTTTTGAGATTACATTTAAAATGTGTCAATTTCTAAAACATTTTTACCACATTTCTTATATTATATAAGTGCTTGGACTTCTTTATAATTCCCTCAGCTTTCTTAACCAATCTCTTTACATTCTCCTATTTATTACCATACACAACATCATATAGATCAGTCATTGGGACAAAACTGCCAGGGACACACTACTGCTGACTGCTGGGGCACTATAGTTCAGCATCAAAGTTACAGAGGCATGAAACAGCAAAGTAACAAAAACTGCCAGCCTTCAAAAAGAGATGTGATTTTGCTTTATTGCCAAAAGTTCAAATGATTAATGGTTGTGGAAAAACAACTTAACAAATATGCGAAGAGTATTCACAATCCTTACGCAGCAAATGTGGAACCGCTCACCTCTCCAGACTTTCCACAAGCCCACGCACTACAAATGCCGCTGGCTGTTAAACGAAATGCAATCTTACAAATTAGAGTCACTTAAGATTATGATGATTTACCATAATATATTGGCAGGATTTGACCGGGCCTTCTGGATTATTAAATCAACATAGTGGCATTTATTGGAGTAAATTACAAATACTGAAAGAAAGGCTTGTTTGCTTAAGTGCCTCTGGGAGAAGTGATGGTCCAGCTTTCCATTGTCATCTGCCAAAACAGTTATTGCATTATTTTGCCAATAGTAGGAGTCTCTGTAGCTCATTTTAGCCTCTATGATGTTTTTTATGATTAATATCGAACCATCTGTCTCTAACTATTTTTGTCTGATGAAACACAGCCTGGAGAGTTGGGATCTTTGTTGTGTACACCAGCAGTGTATTCACTGATTCCACTGACATCCAGGAATAAAATGTATCAAAGATTAAGACTAAAACAGCTGAACTTCACCACCTGGTTGGTAGTGAAACATTGGCTCGGAATTTTGGGAGTCCTGGCTCCAGAGGGAAGCCTGTTGTACATTAGGTAGAAACCGGATCACCCAGAGAAAACCGACACAGACACAGGGAGAACATGCAAAGCTGAACCCAGGACCTTCTTGCTGTAAGGTTAGGTGACGAACCACTGTGCCAACAACCATCTGCCTCCACTAATCTTAATTCTCTTGAAACCAGTAAGAATGTTTTCAAAAAGTTAAACAAAAATGGCAAAGTCAAGTCTGCAAATATATTCTGTATTCAAAAAAGTCGTTTGGGACACTTTTTTGTCCCTTCTGAAGCTAGTACATAGATGTGTCTGTCTTCCTCACACACTCACACCAAACAGTGGTTGGTCCATGTGTATACACTGCTGTGTTGATTCAGGCCACCACTAATCTCTTTGTACCCCACTCTCCTCCCACTGAGCGCACTGATCCTACACTCCATCTTACAAATGGCGCTGCTAGCAACAAAATACCCAAGGCCTTCATCAGAATTACAAATAGGTCCTGAAAAGACTGGCGAGTGCATTTTTTGATGGATTTTTTAGTTTATAGTGTTTTAGAAAATAATGTTACCATACCCACACCGACCACATGTTATTTCATAATCAAAAGCACACTTGTAGTTGTGTTTATGTCATTTGTGCATGTAATCCTGCATAATAATCCTCTTTAGGTCAGCACGTCTTAATCCATGAAGCTCCTTTATATTTTTAAAGTCCATACAGCTTTCGTCAGACAGCATTTTCGCATTTTTAATCACTTTTTCTTTATTCACAGTGCTAGCGCCCTCTGTTAGAGTTTTAATCGGCCAGTTATATACCAATTAGAGGTATTTAAGTACCAAATACCACATACCAAATTTAATCAGCTACATGAACTAACAAGGTCTCAAAAGTGTATTGTTTAAAAAAGCCAAAATGATCAATAATATGACTTTTAAAGCAGAACTAACAGTATTTTTCAAAGTAAAGAAATCAAATTCACCTGGTGACATATTTGATAATAAACTGTTGCCTACAAAGTGATAACTCTACATGCGTGTAATAGTGTAAATTAATCCACATTAAAAATCAGGTCACTATGTGCAGTCTGCGTCTAATAAAAACAAGTAAAACATTTAATAAAAACAAGTAAAACATTTTATTGTTCACAAACCTGGAAAAAAGCGCCAGTTATGTCGCTAAAATACACTCATGAGATCATGTTGTCTCGCAATGTGCCAAATGGTTTGTGAGAGCAAAATTAAGTTTTTGAGCTTTTAACCATGTTATAATGGTAAATAAATTCCCCAAAGCACCAAAAACATAATTGGAGTTGTATTTAACTTCATTCGCGCACTCAGAAAACCCAGTAGCTTCACACAGGTGTTTTCTATAAATCATCGCCAGACTCGTTCTGAGCGTGTCGCCAGTCGAATTGTATTTATTACAATGACATGCTTACATTAGCATGTTGGCTATGTAGCTAAAATAGCTCTTTTTTCCCCCGTGGTAATTCCCACTGTAGATGATGGGGCACAGACTGATACAACATAAATGGTATTTTTTATACATAGACATTATTTTAAGAACATGAAATGCTCAAGTATAAAGCATGTCTAAAGGCCAGCAACATTACAAACAATACATAACATGTGTTCTTTAAATGCCTACTTACTCCTTTCATGGTTCAAATCAGTTTAAACGCCATGCTTCAAGACCTTACCTGGATTCCACCTTTATACAGAATCCCATTTTATAGCACTCCTGCATGGTACATTTTACTCAGTCTATATGTATTCGTAGCTATCAGCTCTGTGCAGACAGGTTCTCAGCAGTCGATAGGGCGGATTCTACTTATTTCTCTTTTTTTATTTTTTGTGAGGTACTTCATTGATGTGCTGATGGAGCCTCACTAGTGCTGGAGCTGCAGTTTGCCAGGCAGGTGACCAAGCCTAGCAGTCGTCCTCCATGCATTGTGTGATAAGCATAACATGTGAGCTGCTCCAATCACCTGGATTTCACGGACCATTGGTTGTGTGACTTTCCTCTGCTAAATGTGGCGCCAGAGGAACACAAATGCACTCAAGTGGTCCGTGTGGGAAATTAGAGACTTGTCGTAAATGCTTGCTAGAAGGAAATACCTGCATTTATATTTATTTGGATTTTGTCAGTGCTGGATTCACTATATAACCTTGATAAATGACATTATGAATAGACATTTTTCTCTCAGCAAATATCTGTTAAAAATGAGATGGACTGTGTTGTATCTATTTGCTGTTTCTTAGTCATTCAAGCAACTTAAAGCAACACTGTGGAACTTTGTGTAACATGGCACGTCACCTGCATGATATCATGGAAATAAGTTCAAGTTAAACGGAACAGCGTTAAAACGTAACATTCTCCACGGAGATAGACACAGTTTATGCCACACTGTGGAATATTATAGAAAAAGGTACAACATCCCCACGGAGACAAGCAGGTAGAGGCCCTCCTCTAAGCCAAATAAGCTAGACTTGTGGAGATGCAAGCCTGCTCACAGTCTAGCTGCATGTTTTTGTATGTTTTTAAGTGCACCATGGCTAAAAAGTTACACTGTGGGCCTTTAAATAGAACAGGAACGTAGAAAGTACACAGCTCTCTTGCTCTGAAAACTGATGTTTGTCATGTTAAAATTGAATGATACCATTCAGTTGAATGATACC